>VZRH01003772.1:231988-273394 GCA_013397555.1 Urocynchramus pylzowi | reverse complement strand
GGGAACAGATGTGCACGAAAATCACTTACTATTTGAATAGATGCAGTATTACTGTCTGTGTATGTTCTGATTCCACTGAACCAAATGTATTGTTTGTGTTTAGGTAACAGATACCAGGTACCACAGGTACTGATGCTCTGCATATTCACAGAATGGGTTGCTCAGTGGCTGTGATCCATGACTTTACTTCAAGGCAAACATGGCAGAGCTCTTTCAGAGATTTTGTGTGTGTGACAGGATGCTGTCCAAGCTGTACTTCCCAGCTGGTAGTACATGAATATAATCCTGGGTTTTTTCTGAAGCAATACTGATACGAATCAGTAAAGAATTTGTTGAGCATTTTAAACTCGTACACTGGGGTTTTTTCCTGATGTAATATTCAGCATGTATTACTTTAAAAAGTTGTGTCTAGCAAGAGGAAGCAATTTCCAACTAATACATCAATATATACTTACAGAGAAAAGCAATTTGTTTTTCTTCTAAAACTAGAGTTCTTAGATTAAATCTTCCAGGAGACATTTGTGATCTGAATCCCTGCTGCCTAAGTGGATTTTCTTTCAGTGTTGCTAAACACTGAGATTATATTAGCATGTGCACACTACCACCAAGCATGAGATAGTTACTGCATGGCTACTTGTGAAATCTCAGCTGCTGGGCTCTGGGAAGGTCACTGAATCCAGCCAAACACAGCCACAGTTTGCAAATGCTCCAGCAGTGCCATTAGCAAGGAATCCTGCTGTTCAAAGAAGCCCAGGCTAAACAGCAGACAGTGACAGAGAACTTGCATTCTGCTATTGGACATATGGCAGATTGATTTTTTTACTCCCTGCTGCAGAAAGTGAGTTCATCTGTTGCTGCTTCTTTGACATCTTTTGACTGTCAATACATTTAATCATACTGACAGAGGAAGGGCATCTGGTGTGGCAGCTCCTGATTAGCAGACCTGCTAACTTCTGTCCTGCAAGGATTTGGGCGTTTTAGCTGGGGCTAGGGAGGATATTCTGATTACTTTCATGAAGATTTAAAATCCCTTCAGGGGCAAAGTGGCTGGTGCCAGTTGTTCCTGAGCATGTGCCTCTGCTCGTGCCATTACAAAGATCTACAGGATATTGTGGCACTGTAAGCAACTCTCATTGCTAAGGAAAGAATAAGGAAAGATTTTCTCAGGACCACTGTGGATGAAAAACAACACCTTTAGAAATATTTCTCTTAAGACTCAAATATGACTCAGTGGCTTTGAAACTAGTTCTGCATAGGGGAAGTAGTTTGGCTCACAGTTTGGCTCTTATCTTCTTTTCACAAACCTCTAGTACAATGTTGTCACACTTCTGCTGCTTTTTTGAGTGAATTTCTAGATGAAGCCATCAGGTAGTAATATTTTGAAGGAGCTAACCTGTATTTAAACTGTTTATGTCAGCATTCTGAATAATGTTATTAGTAAGTACTGTTACAAAAGCAGGAAGGTTTTGTACAAAAATCCACAGGAATAGTGAGTTTTCTCAAATTAAGGTGTGAAGACCATTTGTTATTGAATAGCTTAAAAGAGAGAAGTACTCTTTTCTTTCAAAAAACATCTGTAGGTATTAGATCCATATGACACACAATGATACTAGAAAAATACTGAAATTAAATTAAGTTCCAAATGTAATCAGTATGGAGACAAAGCCAGATGGTGTTTGAATATAATTTCTCAAAGACTGTAAAGTCCATATTTAGAAAAACCCAACCCAAAACCAAAATCCCCCAACCCTCACTGTGCATTATACTCTGCACCAAGACAAGTTGTGTGCCTACACTTACCTGTGTTTGGGCAGTGCAGCATGAACAGCACAACACATTTTGGCCAGATAGCCTCAGCTTTACTAACACCAAACTTGAGCCATCTATTGACACCCACAGCCCTTCAACAGGGGATATAACTTCTCCTACTCAGTGTTCTCTAAATTTTGCCTCACAGTGTTCAGTCATGCTGGGATCTTCTAGAATGAAGTTCCTCTGATTAACTGGACATTTTCTAAAAAGCTGTTTCAAGTGTATTATCTTTCCATCTGATTTAGTCTCCCTTTGTGCTGGTACCATGAGTGTAACAGTGGGAATATTTTGATTATCTTCCTAACACTCCTCATTATTTTCTCTGCCCCTATTGTTCACCATTTAGGTGACTTTTCAAAAGTAGCCAGTCCCAATCTTCACCATTCCTTCTCCCATAGAAATCTACCATTGCTTCACTTTTATTGTTCATCTGACCTACTTTAGCATTTATTTTATATTGCTTCAACATCCCTTTCAAATATTAATAAGCATCAAAATTGTTCTTCTGGATTTTATGAAACCCAAAGGACATCCTCCTGGGTACAACAGTTAATGGAAAAACCTTGCTGTGTCCTGCTGACAGCATTTTGTCCCCTCTAGGTGTATGGTTGGCTATGTTAATGCCAGTTTATCAGTATTTCTGGTGTCTGACTTTGAAAACCGTTCAGAGCCAACATCAAATGGAAGTGAATTCTCTGGTTCACCATTAAAATATTGCAGGTAAGTTTCTGGTCAACATACTTCTCTGCTTTAGGACATTAAAATGGAGAAGCATCATAATAAATCTGGAGTTGAAACTAATTTTTAGAAGTTAAAAATCGCAAGTTTTAATTGTGCTGTTCAGGGTCATGCTCTTCTTGGTACTGTTTGGCTGTTGCCTGCATGATTCCTTCCTCAGATAAAAGATTAGCCAAAAAGTTGGTATCTGGAGGGTGTTCCTAATGCAGGATTTTCATGGTGTCATAGCTTGACTCAGACACAAGCGTTGTGGATAAATATGGTATCAAAGGGCCAGTAGTAGGTGCCTGACTACTTAGGTACCAGTGAGACCCAATTGTGATGAGATGATACCACAGGACATGCACAGGAAGTCAAGGTTGCACAAGAGAGGCCACACTGAGGTATTTCACAGGTCTGACAGACATAAACAGGCTCTGTCATAAGCTGTCTTTACGAAACCTCAAATCCAGCATTTCTAAATTGTTGAATTGTTAATATGTTTATGTCATTGCTTACTGGTGTAATTATTAGTAATAATCATATACTTATGGTTTTAATCAAAAGAAGATGAGCAGCTAATTATCTGCACGTCTTTGTCCTCAGCAACAGATTGGAGAAATTGCAGTCTGAGAAAAGTCTGTAATGGCAGATTTGCACCTGAGCAAATTTAAAGGCCAAAAACCTCAAGGGTCTACATAATGGTCTTAAATAGTGTCCCAACCAAAAATATCAAACAAATACAGCTACCATTTTTTAACTGCAAGATTACATTACAAGCATGAGACCTGGTAGCCTTTTAGTAGATACTCTTAGTCCAAATATTTTTCACTGTGAAGAATTAAAATATCCTTTTATGAGTACCTAAAGAACAAAAGATATTCTGTGATACCACAAAAGTCTGTGATATAGCAAAAGTCAGTGGTAATTGCAATATTGTGATGTTTTTATGAATAGGAAGAATTTTGAGTGTTATAGCATAATAAATGGGGGGAGAGGCATGAAGTTGCTGCTGCTTAAATTTGATGATGGAAATCCCACAATAAAAAAAAAAATGTCTGCTTAATATCCCCTAAACAGAACACTATTAAAATTGGTGTGATAAATCTCCAAAAGATATATCTGTCCTTTTGGGAGACACTGAATTGTTATGTATATCTACCCTTGAAAGAAAATTAACATCTTTCTTTATCTGAGTTTATCTGAGTTTATTACCAAACTGCATTCTACTAAAGCATCAGTCATTTTAATTGCACTTCAAGGCAGATATTGATAGGGAGGTAAGGAACTATTGTGTTCTACTGTGTAATAGTGTAGGCATTTTTCCAGGAAGGCAGTTTGTCTGAAAAAAAGTCCCAGTTAACTTCTGGTTGCGTGGAACACAGATAGTGCTGTGCTGTTCTGGTTGTTTATAAAAGGTTTCCCCATTTTTTCATGTGTAACAATGGATTCCTAACGAGTAAAAAAAATAGAAAATATATACTCTACTGGGACTGGGTCCAGGGATTTCTCTTTTTGGGATGCTTAGGATATTGTAAAACATCCTAACCTAAGAAGACTTTACTTGCACAAGGAAAGATCATCTCAGGTTTTAGAATTGATTCTAGAAATACTGCAATTTCTGAGAGATTTGATGCTGGCTAAGATGTCAAGACAGTTTATTTCAGTTTGTATAGCACCCTCTGCAATCTAAGAAGATGAAGCTTCATGGGGAAATACAGATTATCATAGAGATTAAATAATGTTTATTTCTTTTATTCATCTGCATTTTCATTACTTTCTTTAAATTAACTTAGTGATCAACCTGTATTATTTACTATAGTATTTACTATGGTATTTTCAATATTTTTTTACAGTGGGTTTTCTGTTCTATCTAGGAAACAGATGAAGAAGCGAACAATTTTTACACTTCTTTTAAATAAGGTTTCCACAGTTCTATTTCAGAATTAACAAACTGCTAGTAAAATGGACTCCAGAATGTGTGACTTAAACAGATTCATGGTTTGTAAATACAATCTTGGAGTATTCCTGGATCCAACTTTCCCAATAGATATCTACAGTTAAATTTTGGAGACCTAAAGTCTTCCGAATAATACTGTGAGAAAAGACACTAGATCACTTTCTCACATGGTCCTCACCTCTTAATATACCAAGAGGTGCAGTACTGGCTCTGCTGAAGTCAGGATGAGTCATGTTTTACACCAGGGATGGCCAGCTAATTGATCAAGGGCCAGGTGGAGTCCATGGGGCATTTTTATATAGATTTTGGGAGAGCTATCAGGCTGACAAAACTGAGGACATGTATGGGTTTAAAATGTCCTTGAATAAAAGGAACAAAGTGTCCCTTAAAAGAGCAGAGCATCCCACCCTTCTCCAAGTTCTGAGGAGATGCCTGAAAGGCACACGTCCTGCTGCCAAGGGAGATGCTGTAGAGTCAAAGCACCTCCCATCCTGTGTATTTGTTTCAGGAGTTTTCTTCAGACAGACACTGGTTTGGGTCCTTTGTACCCAATTTCCATTAGAACTCTTGGAGCACATCTTACTGGTAGGTTTCAGCTGAAAGTAAGTCCATTTGCATGAAGAAAAGTGGGGTAAGTGGAGGTGATCAGCACACTCGCTTCAAAAGCAAGCACCTGACCTGAAATCAAACACTAGCACAGGCCCAGCCTTAGAAGCAAGCAGCATTAGAGTAAACCTGTGACGTTTGGACTGAGCTCATTTTTGGTGCAGAGAATGTAATGATCAAGAGAAGGCGAGTTTTGGTTTTGCCTTTGCCCGGGAAGCAGTGCAGAGCTTGCTAACTCCCACACTGTGCTTGTCTTTCAGGTACAGGGACTACCGAGACCCTCCGCACTCCCCAGTGCCCTACGGTTACACGCTGCAGTTCTGGCACGTCTTAGCAGCACGCTTGGCCTTCATTATTGTGTTTGAGGTCAGTGACCATTCAGGTGGCAGAACAAAACCAAAAAGAATACAAATTTCCCTCTGAAGCGTTGCATTGGGCTGATCTATGATGGCAGATGTTGAGGTGGTTTTTGTCTTTGTTTCTTCTACTTATATTGTGCTTTGTGTTCTCAGCTTTGTTTTCTGAGCAGTCACAGGCATGTAGGTTCTTACAGAAAAGGGAATATAACACTGAAAATTGTAGCAGTGATTTGCAAAGAGGGGGAAAAAATGAAGCTTTTATTTAGTTTTTTGGTAACTTGTCTAGGTTGGGAAGCCATATGCTGACTGTTGTGTGAGGATAGGAGTGAAGGAACATGAGAAGAAAATATTAAATCTGAGCAACTGAGAAACAATGATAATTAAAGTTACAGTATTTACACATATAGCTTTTTTTTCTTGTTTTTTTTTTTTTTAATGACCTTCATTCCTCCAGAATGGTTGGTATCACAAAGATTATGACAATCAAAAGGATTCAATATCTTTGTCTGTGTTCATAACATTAGTATTTATTGTCAGTATCTCAGATGTCTTTAAGGCAAACCAAAGGAGATAGTACCAACTTCACATGACTGGTATTCCCATGCTGATTTTGAAAAAGAGAGCTGGAGGGGTAGAAAAATAGGATGAGATGATTTATCAAAAAAAAAAAAAATGCAGCTCTTAAGGCCTAATTTCAAGTGCCTGAACATCCCCATCAGAATCCAGGAGCTCAACATCTCTCCAGCACAAGTTTGAAATGCCTTTTACATTGTAAAGAAGCCAAAGAAGGAACCCATGATTTAAAAAAACTCTTTACTTAATCCTTTGCTCTGAAATCATAGCAACTGGGCATTCAACACAGATATGGAAACTGTAGTCACCATACTGGTGACTTACATACATGGCATATGGCTTAATGTTCATGAGCACATACTGCATCCTGACTCACAGAAGAGTGTAAACCCATTCTGAACTGAGCTTTCAACACATCTCTTTGGATAACACAACAGAAGCAAAGGTGAAGAAGCATTTCATAGATTATTATTTCTATTCTTTGTGGCTCAGCACAAGCCCAAGGACTTCAGCAAATTCTCCATGATTGCAATTTTCAGACCTTCCAAGGTGAAGGAATATGGCACTGCAGGTTGGGGTCTCTTCTTCCTTTACACTGGATAACTTATTAGCAGTTGGTTTCCAAGGAGATCATTTCTTCCATCATCTGTTCCACACTCAGGGAAATATTAAGGGAAAGAAAGAGAGAAAGATTTGATAGTGGCCTGCTGGGCTTAATCCCTTCTAGTTTCATGAGCAGTCACTACTGAAAGTCAGGGTATGCAAGTCCAAAAGGGACTACAAAAATGGCCTTGGCAGGTCAGCCTAAGGACTTTAAAGACTGAAGAGAGTCTGGCCTCTTGATACACACTTGACATAAAGGCAGCACAGCAAAGGCACAAAGAGAAGTGAGGCAAGAAAAATGAGCCCTGTTCAAGTCTCAGTGTCCAACCAAATTTGTGACCAACTAAAAGTGGAATAACTTTTAGTGTCTGCTTGTTATCAGGCACATCTGATTTGACTTTGCTTTGTCTTAACCAAAGCCATAGACTGGCTCATATCTGCCTCCCTCAGCATGAGCCACTCTGCTTATTGACACTGCAAACTATAACTATAACTTAACTATATCTATGAAATCAAAAAGGCAATTGGAGCGGAAACCACGACCTACTTTTTTGAAAACACTAATGGTTGTATTGTGATTGCTGCAGTGCTTACAATAAAGATTTCACAAAGAGATGGGGGATTCAAGGTAGGTTTTTTCATAAATTAAGTAACTGCCTAGGCTTAGGCCCCTTTTTGGCACTCTGAGTGTGGTTTGTTTTGGATAACTTAACCTCCTTTGAAAACAAACAAAAGTATTTCCTATCACTGCAAAAGGAATTCTTTGTCCAGGCTAAACTGACAGAAGAGGCTTTTTTTTCTCTTTTTAGGTTTGGCAAAAAAAACCCAATAATTAGAGTATTGTGGGTTTATTTATCATGAGGGAAGAATACATGGGAAAATATTTTACATTCTCTTTTCAGTGGCTTTCAAAAGAAGGGTTATGCTTGGAGAAGAAGAAATATCTTTATTTCTCCAATCTAGAACATATGTCTTTTCTAAGATGGAGGATTTTTCTGTTTATCTGTTCTTCCTCTTAAGTGAAGTGAGAACATGTCCAAGCAGCATTTTTGATCAAACAGAAAAGGACACTCAAGATATCCTCGGGCATCAAACTCAAGTTTTGCTGTGTCATGCCTAAAATAGGAGGGACAAAGGATCAGTCAACTTGCATTTAATTGTGGTGTTTGCTAAATATTAAATTAAATTATTGCATTTAATATGTCTTTGGATAAGAGACACAGTGTGAGAAAAAATGTTTAGGTTTTGTTTTCTATAGATACATTACTGCTTTTGTATAGATACACTACTTTAAATTTCGATGTAAGTGTTTATGGCAACAGGAAAGTGTTACATCATTTGAGCCTTCTCTTCCTGCAGAGCAGGAATTAATACCAGTACTAATACCAGGCTCTGTCCAAACACCCTTACAGGAAATCATGACCTCTGGGCTTTGTACACACAGATTGAACAGTTTTGAGGCTTTATTTTAACCCACCTGCTCATAATTTCTGCTGTGACCCACACTCCACTGACTTTGACTGGAGTTTTTTGGGGGAAAAAATCTTCATGGTTTTTTCTCTTAAAATTTAGTAATGGATTTAGTTTAAACACAGCATCTGTCTGCATATCAGAAAGAGGTTGTTTTCGAAAGATACAAAAAGTACTTGTTTTCTTCCTGAGGTTTTAAATTTTTCTTTCCCTTTTTTTGTGTTCACAGCACCTTGTCTTTTGCATAAAGCATCTGATCTCCTACTTAATTCCAGATCTTCCAAAAGATCTGAGAGATCGAATGAGGAGAGAAAAGTACCTGATTCAGGAAATGATGTATGAAGCTGAGCTAGAACGTCTGCAAAAAGAGCGGAAGGAAAGGAAAAAGAATGGAAAATCTTATCACAATGAGTGGCCATGACAGGATGAGGAAGAAACTGCTTAAAAGAAGATAAGAACTCTTGTTTATAAAAAAATTCCTGGTTTTCTACAGCAGAGAGAGCAGTGAAAGGAATAGTCAGTAATGTTGGGTGCATTTAGCACGTGTGTGCCCCTCTTCAGTAGAGTGGATTTTGTCATAAGCCTTTTGAAATTAGAGGTGTTTCCAAGGCTTAGTCTTCTCCAGAGCTGATGTCAACACGAGCACATCAGACCAATACTAAGTCTCTGCACTCTTGCCAGGAAGCTCCCAGGCCCTGACTGAAATTCGAGGCCCTGAACTTCAAAGCAGTTACACAACTTCCAGTGCTTTACAGAACTTGGTGATCTTACGGCTCATTCTCATGAAGTTGCTACTTCACAAGCAGTGACTGCGCCTTGGCAACGTGGCAGTGTTTGTCTGTGTGTGTGGCCACCACCTGCAGCCCGTGCATGGCAGCGTTGCTCTCTTCCACAGTGGACCCAGCTGCGCTAGTTTGCGTTTGCCACCGGTTAAGGTCACGTAGGTGGACCATTTCCATTGCTTAACAATACTGAAGTATTATCTAGAAGGAGATGCATGATCATGAGTCTGATCAACTGGCCTAACAATGCTGAAAAATGTAGGCATCAGAAGTGCAGACAGATAAGCAAGCATCTAAATGTGGCCAGAGGTATCTAGCTGTAGGGTCATTTATTGGAAATGACACTGTGAAAAGTTGGTAATACATGTTAAAGTTTTGAACAGTGCCTTTTGAGCTACAGGACTGTCTGGTGTCTGAAGGAATCAAATCAGGTTAGGGCATCTTGCCCAGAACTGCCCATGTATTTGTGTTGCCAGATCACATTGAGGTCTAGTCAGAAATTAGGGTGTACTTACACACGTAACACATGTCAGACAGTGTCTTAAAGATCTATCTGCCTAAGTAAAACAAACAAAAAAAGACAGATGAACAAGGTGAGCAGAATAAAACACAATCATCCAGAATATCTACACTTGTAGCACTTTCTGTATTCATCATTCCATTATCTATGAAGGGGTGGAGGGAAAAAACAAAACACCAGACTTTAGTATGAAATGGTTTGAAATCCTTAATGCAGAGCAATTCTACACAGATTGCAAATTAGACTTGGGAAAAATAATCCACTGTCAATATCCTTTAGCAAATTCCTTAATACTGAGAAATTTAAAATTTCTGATTTAATTAAGAAATTGAAAATTTCCAGACTATTAACCCAAAAGAGTGGACTTGTAGCTTTGAAGACATCGTAAGTGTTGCAACATGGAGCAACATGAATCAAAATACTGAGTGTTGTGAAAGCTCTTCAATCAGTTGTTTCTAAAGTTATTCTGGAAGTAATTTGATAGAAGGAGTAGAATTTGCCCTTCTGGACAGACCACACAATGCAAGATCCTACAGATGGATACCTCAATCTCCACATGACAACAGGACCATTTGCACCAAGACAAATATCATCAAATTAGATCTATTAACTTTTCTCCACTGCAAAGGAGAACTGTGCTATTTGCATGAGAGGGGGGAGCTTTGATGAAAGGCAATATGACTTGAGGAAGGAGAGGAATGAAAGAAAATGTGAGCACCCTCCTCTCTGTAGCCACTGCCTGCCTACACAAAAAAGCAAGGAATCTCCTCCAGTAGCAGCCCACCATCCTACCTGAAGAGGATAAATGACATAGCAGTTCCCTTTATCAGCTGCTCCTGGCCCGAGCCTGAAAGTCCCATGAGACGACATGAACACTGAAGGAATTTCAGGATTAGTCTGTTCTGTGTTGGCTCAGTGCCAAACTGGTTGGGGAGCATAAGCAGTGGTTGTGGGGTAAATCCCTGACTACCTGACTAATGGGGAAGTGAATTTGTTCATCTTTGCTTCTGCTCACAGCAGCTGTGGACGCAGCCCACAGGACAGTGGGGAAATAGGAGTATTTCCGTCTCTGTAAATAGGGGGTGGGGATCAGACAGTGTTGACCTCCAATATACACATGCCAGATGGGTTAGTATTTACCATCCACCACCTACAGTTGCAGCTTGGGAATTTTGGGGCAGGATAGCTGTGCAAAATCATATTCAGATCAAATTCTCATGAATAATTGGATAATTTTGGATACCCTCTGTTTAATGTCTAAACCAACAGATGACCAGAGCTTAGAAACTGTTTACTAACTAGTAAAGTGAGACATGAGCCACGCATAAAATCAGTGTCACCCATATGAGCAAAATGGACCTTTGCAAATCCCTGCAGTAAGATGCAGCTTTGTCAATTTAGATCTCAGTAACTTCGAGAACTGAACTGAAACACAGTAGAATATAAACTGACTTCCACTCCAGAGAAACCACTGCAATAAAATGTGCCAAAACAAATAATGCGCAGCAGAAATGCAATAGATAATAATTGCTTTTGAGAGTAGTTTTCAAGATAGCTGCACTATGATGAATTTTCCTGACAACACATTGCTAGAAGATGTGTCCCACTCTGCTCTAAATGAGACCATAGGTTGGCTGCTTGCCAAGCTTGTGCTGAATATGGTGCTGCAAGGGGCTCTGACCTCCCTGGCAGACCCTGAGTACGTCTGTGTCACTTCAGTTTGACCAGCCAACCCATCGAGGTTTCTCTGCTGCTGGTCTGATGAACAGTTTTCCCTGGAGTCCTTCAGAGCTACATAGCAGAACACTCAGGAAAGATGTCCCCTTTTTATTTACTAGAAAAATAAAATACAAATAATAGTATACTAATAAATGGAATTTTAATAGTCTCTAGAGAACTAATTTATGTCATTCTCTTCCTGATCTGATGATGGGTTTTGTTTAAATCTCCATGTGACAGTCCTGTATGTTGTTTACTTATTCCAGTTCCACAAGAGCACTACCTTCAAGAGAATGAGAAAAAACTGCAACCTCAATGCATGGCAAAGACATTTTACATAGCAAGCAGGACAGCACACATCAGAGGATTTACTGTGAAATCATCTTGCAATCAGCATAGGATTGTTCTCCATAGGCCATTCTTGACAGCAGCATGTACTTCACGAGCAGTTACACACCAGTTTTTAAAACCAAGGAAAAAAATGTATATTGGGACTGTTTTTCAGCCCGTTTGCTAAGTTTTTTGCATTCTGTCCCATGCTGGTTTTACAGGTCTTAGAATAAAAAATGTAAATGAACAACCTGGATACTATGACAAAAGAAAAATCTAGTAATAGAACATCATCTACGTTCAAGCCACCAAATACTACGACAGAAAACGTGTTTACAAATCAGTTCTTTTTTATTTTAAATCTTTCTGAGGGGAGTTACATTATTGACCATATATATATTATATATATATCTATATATATATATATAAAGAATATAGAGAGATTGTTTATTTGTAAATAGAAAAATTCTATGGAGAAGAATGTCAAGTTTTCACACTTTAAAAAAAATCATCAACATAAAGCCATGTTTAATGCTTATATAATGTGATGTAATAAACTTTAAAAATAAATTATGCATATGAAATATTTACTGCTTGTCATTCATTAGGTTTTTTTTGTTTACCTTATTTATTCAGCAAGCAAACTGACCACTCAGATAGAAGTAAAATTTAAATGCAGACCAAAAAGAGACAAAATCTATCACTATTTTCTCTCTGTGGTTCTTTTGTGTTTTCACATAGTCAAATATTGTTACTGTTGTGGTTTTATGGTTGGGGTTTTTTAATGTTTTTACTTAAGCAGGTTCCTAATTGTTTTGTCTCGTGACCCTGCCAGATGCTGCATGTAATTTGGACACTGCGGAGTGCTCCCACTCCTGTGAAATGAGTCAGTTTTGAGCATCCCACATTTCTTTATCAGGTGAGCTTTTAGCTGGGAGAGATGAAGGATCAGGAGGATCAGCGTGCAGGAGTATGGTGGAGACTCCAAGAATTATCTTGCTTTTACACAGACAAGGAAGGCCCTGGCTTAGAGTTCAGCTAGCAGAGGACAGTATATTTTCCCAGAGAAAATATTATTGAAAATCAATTAATTGCTTTAATTAATTATGCCAATTAAGAATAATATAGGAAAAAATAAATCCAAAAGAGTTACTTTACAGCTCTGCAGCAGTCATGGGAGGTTGGATAGCAAGAAATGGGGTAGCTGCTTAGGTCACCTGTAAAGCGTAAGGGTGTTTGTCTCTAAACCGCTTACCACAAGATATACTTCTCAGTGAAAACTCATCTTGATGTTATGATTGTGGACCAATAAGCATCACCTGGCCCAAACTTTCACTTCATACCAAAATTCGAGTTAAATGACTGCTCAGTGCTTAAATAGTGACTTCAGCAATAAAGGGGAGGTAAGATGATAATGTATGCATTTCCTCTGTTTTAAACAACTAAGTGAATTCAAAGCACAGAGAAGAAAACTACATATTTTAAGTATGATAGCCAGGAAGATTAGACTTCATGAACAAAACAGGTAGAAGCTACAGATGATCTAAGACAGCATTGACTACAGCAGAGTAATTTCAGCACAGAGTGATGCAGAAAGGACATGCTGATGCTGTTTCACACAGCAGTTACCAGTCACCCTCTGGAGAAGCACATTCAGATGGGAATTCAGCATTTGGATTGGGAGGGTTGTAGCCATACTGTCAGGCACACAGATCAAGTGCTTGCTGCAGGCTTCTCTTCTCTGTTACAGCTTATTCTCTCTCACAAAGCACAGGTACAGAAAGGCACACCAGTCCACTTCAGCGCTCTGCAGCAGCGTGGAGATAGCAGTACTTACCCTCTTTCAGATCTGTGGGCTGAAAGTACCAGGTAAGCATAAATGATTATATTCCAAGGCTGAAGAAGTATTCCATAGCACAGAATGCAGTATCTGTTTCTGGGTCATGAAGACAAGGCACAAGGTTGTATGAGCTGCACTTATCTCTGAGACTTGAGAAGCATAGCCAGCTGATTCAGTCAATGGGCTAATTGTCTCAGAGTAACTCACATAGTCCCAAAACAGAGATATTCCTGTCCTGAATCCTAGAAGACTTTATTCAGGATGCTATTGTTTGTCTCAGATCTCAGATAAAGGGACACAAGACATAACTCATGGGATCTATCCCACTTGAACACAGCCCTTCCACACAGTGGCTTTAGGCCTGGACCTGAAAACAGAGCTACAGCAGAGGAGTGAGAAAAGGGGCTGGCCCTAAACTCTGCACTGGATAATGCAAAAAAATGCTTCAGGAGGCATGGGGAAAACCTGCCTCCATCACCACATAATTTTGCATTGGGTTAGCCAATGGAGTCATGGCCTTGGTGGCACCCATAGAGTGTCTGCCTGACCTCTTCTCCTTGTCTGGTCCTTGGAGCCCATTTTTTCACCTTCATTTTCTGATTCATAAGTTCATCTTATGCAGTAGATCATCAAGTGCCCTCTGTCACAAGGGCACAGAAAAAAAATTATTTAGATGCTACTAAGCTAGCACTGTGTCATTTTCCAAGTTGCAGCAGCTCAGTACTTGGCACAACTGCAGGGTAATTTTTAGAAAGCGTTTAAGGCATGCAGTCAGTTTTTCACTTGATTCCCAAGCATGACTGCCTTCTAAGCTTCACAGCTCAGCTTTCCTGCAATTGCTTTAATTTTCCAATCTTATTTTGCTGCTGTAGAAGAGTTTTAAACACTCCTGTATAGCCATAGTAAAAGTCTGAAGCACAAAAACAACACAGTGGGTCAGTCTGTTTCCCACTATACCCAAAAGCAAGCAGGAGAAGAAAGCAATGGGGGTTTTCACCCTCCCAAAACACCAGCACAGGGCATGGTCTCACATGGATGGGCTGTTAACCTTCTCTTGGCAGCCCCACCAAAGGATAGGCCATTCCATGAGCCCTGCAGCCCTGGAGAAGCCTTCACCATATGACATCCTCTGTGATCCCTTCTCCATCCCGGAGAATTGAGCAGGGGGCTCTGCACACCTACCAGAACACAGTGTGCACTTGCCTGATCTGAACCAACCTTGAACATGAATCCCCAGAGTAAAAACAGGGACTGCAAGAACACAAAGGACTAAGAAAGTTTCAGCTCACAGCTCTGGAGAGAACTGCTGTGGCAGATGCAGATGCAGCCTTCACTCTTGTCCAGTACAGGCAAAAGGGAATCTTCTTTATTAACAACTCTGCTGCACTGTGCCCAGCCCTGGGCAAGAACAATCCTAGGCCAGCAAGCTGGGCATACAGCAGAAGGCTGCTGTGGTTCTGGTCTATGGCACTGAATAAAAAAATAGATTATTTCCTTCATGAGGACCAGCTCTGTAAGGGCAAAACAGAGGAAAACAGGGAGATAGGGCACGAATGGAAAGACAGTACTGACTCTTGCCTCTACCACCACCAAAGTCACTCTTGCAGCTCCCAGCACTGAGCACAGAGGAGAAGGTGCAGGTAGCCAAGAAACAAGTGAGTTAAAAAAAACATAGATGACAAAACCAGCAAAATAAATATGCTCTCAGAATCAGTTCTACAGAGGAACCAGATAGCACTAAATATACCTTCTGTAAAAAAAAAAAAAAAGACCCACTGTTTTTTGCAATCTGATAAAGTTTCACACCCTAATCTCGTCATACTTTCAATGCCTTAAAAGAAAAAATAAAAAAATAAAAAAAAAAAAAAAACAAGCCAGAAAAACAGCCAAGTCTGGGCAAACAGTACTCTTCCCAAATAAAAAATTCACTCTGAGGGTGAAATGAGATTAAAAGCAGATACTTTCCAGGAGGCTCAAAAATATCAGCCAAATATTTCACATAGAAACATTGCTTTAGGCTCTGTCACCAAGAACCAGAGAGAGTGAGGAAGTGCAAGAAAAACCTGATTCCTTTCTTGACTAATGTCAAGGTCATGCAAAGGTGATAGTGCCACAAAGCTCAGCAGATGCCTGCCCATGACCCCAGCAGAGCTGGTAACTGACCCAGAACAGGAACATCAACAGTGCTTGACATGAACAAAACTGTCCTCATGGGCTGACATGGCCTTGTGTCATATATGAAGACCATTGACTTTGTTCTTGTCACTTGCAACATCCATTTCAATGTGGCTAAAAGCAGGGTTGTCAGTTCCTTCGTCTGCCATGGTAAATGGTTTCCAGTTCAACACTTCCACTTTCTCTGGCTAAAAAACAAAAGACAAAAACCATGCTGTGAAACATAATAAACAGTCTTCCTCTCTTTGACCTCTCTTTGGCCAACAGAGTCAGGCTTGACATACAGGATTGCCTTGCAGGAAAACATGTTGGCTGCTGACAGAGCACAAATACTTACTCATTGCAGTAGATGGTATTTTTCTAGGGGCATGGAAAGTTTTGTATTGCATAAGGTACTAATTGTGTAAAATGTTCTTGTAACACAAAATGTTCTTGTCCTGCAAATTGGTTTGGGTGTGCAAAGTTCTAATTGCTGTTTTCATGTCTGCTGATATGTCACCACCAGGTCTTTGAGCTATTGACTCCCAACCCTTCATCTTTGCCCCATCTGTGACAGGAGGAGCAGATTAACATGCATCATTGCTTTGATATCACATTTCTATTAAATAGAATGAGATATTGAGCTCCTCGTGTGCAGAAAGTTGCTTAGTTAGCCCTGATTTTTTTATCTCATCAACTTTCTGCAGTATTTGTGATAGCAACCACTTGTTATTCAGCTCTTAGCCATATAAGAGAACACATACATTAAGAGACTTGTTTCTGACTCCAGGTATAAAAAAGTATGGCTGTGGACATTAGCTTCCATGTGGGTGGTGGATTGTTTTGATCTTTTTCAAAAGACTTCATGGATTAAATTCCCAGATAGTAGAAACAGATGTTGACCCATTAAAGACAGTGAATGACAGCAACTGGATAGCTGTTCTCCAGTACTGACATGGGCAAATAGCATTACAAGAGTATGGTACTATATCCCTTTTTTTCACTGGTGTTCTTATCCAGAAGCTGAAATACATAGGATTGTTCTAGAAGGAGTTGTCAGTATTGAGGAAAAACATTTTGCAAGCTGGACCATCTTAAAGATACGATTATTGTCTGAACTACTGAACAAAGCTGAGGTTGGATGTTCAGCTGATGATACTGATTGAAAAGTGATCTGTAGGTTATTTTTTAAAAATAATTTCCCTGTATTCTCTCTTTCTAATGGATGTTATTACCCAATAATATTTCCCCTTTTTCTTCGGATGAGAGCTAGGAAACAGATACACTGACTAGAAATGTTTTCTCTCAAACAGTAGCCAAAGTTACAAAAAAATTCTGGCCTTAGAGAACACATGTTCACAAACAAAAGAAGCTTAGTTGAGTCCAAGGTATGTCTTGGGGCAGCTTCCCAGAGGCCAGTTAGGGAGTATTTAGCAGAAACATGGAGAAAACTGTCCCTTTTCTCAGTTGCTTCTCTGTTGTTGACTGAAGCTAAGCTGTGGCAAAACTGCTTCCTTGCCTGTGGCAGCTGCCTTACTCCCACCTGCCTTGTGCTCTGCTACTGCCTTAAAGCAGACAGTCCTATCAGGCAGCATCAGGTGCTATTCATCCTGATTGGAAAAACGTAAGCCAGGAAATTTGTTTGCCTTTTTCTCCTGGAGAAAAGATTGATTTAAATCAGAGATGCACAATTACACTTACTTGCTCAGTTTCAGACCGTGAGAAGTTGGACAGGAAATCTTCCTTGGTCAGCAGGAATTTACGATCTGTGTTCTGCTTTAGTCCTCCTACAAAATAGGCAAGTTTCATTCAGCCAGCTTTACACATGCAAACCATGTGTCAGACCCCAGCTATGGGCACCAGGCAAGCAGGACAGAGTCATGCAGCAAAAGCCATCAAGCAATCACAGACCTTAGGGATCATTTCTTTACAAAAATGTATACCCTGCTCCTCTCAATGGATAAAATGATCCCTCAAAAGTCTATTTGAAACGCCTTACGATTTCCCAACTTCCTAGATCCTCCTTAGATTTCCTATTTTGGAAAAAAATTTGAATCTGGCAATCACCAGAAAAGAATGAATCGCATATAATGATGTCTGGGACTACTCTGCCAGTCCAGGAGCTGTGACACCAAGTGCTACCCTGAACCCTGAGCTCAGTTCTCAGCTCCCTATCAGCAAGACTCCTGTCTCCAAACTCACCAGCAATTTTTATAGTGAATTATTTAAGGGCATCCCCAAGATGGGGGGGATGAGGGTTAATGGAATGTCTGGGCATTTTTAAGGCATGGAAGATTAGCTATTCTTGGGAGGGAAACAAAAGAGATGCAGGTGCTGGGAATTAGCTCTGCTTGCCACCTGAGGCTTAAATGGAATCTTGCTCCATGGAAAATCTTTCTCTAACTTGGAAAATTAACTCCATGAGAAGTAGGGTGACATTGTGACTGGGTTAATTCTTTTGTGCTTCTGTTCTTGGGCTGAGTATTTCTCATCTGGGTTCATTGGGTTGTCTGGTTTTCATGCTTTTTTTCATGTCCTATAGGTAATCTGATCCCTACCTGGTAAAAAGCAATATTTGGGTTCAAGCATCACTATAGCAATGGGAAGAGCATGTGCTTGAAAGAAAGTGTGGAGCAAATCTAAAAACTGAGAAGGAAAAGAAAACTAGATAAATGTAGCTTGTGCCTATTAGTTGCAAGGCATAGGGAAGTTAATGGAAGTGAGTTTGTCTACTGAGTTTGGAGTTTCGTAGTCCTGGAGTCATTGTGGATCAGTCAAAAATTTGAAATCTAACAGCTTCAAAAAAGAGGGCTGTTATATCAATCTGGCTGGGGATACTGGGTAAAGCTGTGAGAACAGCTGCTTTTTTGCTGTTTCTGCCATGCATGAGGTGAATGACAAGTGTAGCTTGCTTCTGACCTGGATGAAAAAGTAGTGAACTCCCCATTCTTACCCATGGCAAGCTGCTTTTTCCCTTTGTGCAAAAGTACTGGGAAACTGAGAAATAAGCTAAAATAGCCATGCAGAGGATCTGCAGCTTTAGGCATGTTCTTGAGGAATGTGGTGAAATGCATGCACTCTATGGATGCAGACAACAGCCCTTGAGTGCTCTGAACTCACTGAAAGTAAAACTGCTTTTTATCCTCTAGAAGCATGGGTGTATTTCCTTGCTTGGAGTTGTTGCCATGTTCAGGGACAAGTCTTAAACCTCCAGCCCCTGCAGGCATCTAATAAAACAGGAAAGACAGATGTCTTTTTTTTCCTTCTTTTTATGCCCCTTTGGTTTAAAAATATGCTGAAACTTCTTTCTCCTTAAAACTTTGTAGTAACTTTTGCTGTGAGCAAAGACCAGGAGTGGGATGCAGAAGTGCTGAGGGGAGGAAATTCGATTTAGGATGGTAACCTTTACACAGTGTTTGCAATAGGTTACTAGCACTTCCTGTGGCTCTCAGGACATCTTAGTTTGGAAGAGATCTGAGACACATTCAACCACAGCTCTGAAACTAGTACCTGTTAGGAGGCTGATAATTATTCCCACAACTACTGTGACAAGTGTTCCAAGTGTGCTGAAGTAGAGATAAGACAAGGAATACCAGTTGTCTGCTAGGGCAGGCCTGAAATAAAGCAGAAAAAGTGTTAAGCTCTCCTTTCCTGTTACAAACAACTTGAAAGTGTTTGTTTCCAGACAGTGTATAAATACAGACATACTTTTGAATCAAGCAACCTGGTAATCTTGAGCTACCTCCATACAATCATATGTGCACTGAAAATTTGTTCCAAAATTTGCAGAACAAGTTCCTTTGTAAGAGACAAGGCTAGCCAGTACAGTGAAACAATGCATGAGACAGAGCAGGTAAAACAGGATAGTCCTGTTTCTGCTATGAATCTAGTGCAGAGCTGAACACTCTAGTTATCCAGATGAAGGGATTAATTTCTTTAGCAAGGGTGATGTTATTTAAAGGAAGGGACACAAAAAAACCAACAAGGAAATCAACCCCATGAAGCTCTAAACAGCAGAGCAACTGTCTTTACACTTCATTCTGCTCTCCCTGACTATTTGCTCTGTTGCAACAGGTGTTTCCTGGCAGCCAGGAGCAATGCTGGAGGGCTCATGAGACAGGTGTGGTACATGAAACTGGATGTTGGGCATCCAGTGTGTCAGGGTATCTTTTGATTGTACAATACTCTAAGGTGTAAGGATTTGGAAATCCTAGAAATGTGTTTTTTCAGCTTCTTTCTATTCCTGCTGTTCTCTATATTGTCAGTCATGTTAAACTTAATTGTGATCATCCAGAGTAAGACATTTGGCAGGTGCAAAGCAGAGGAAATTCCATATATTGTGCCCATTCTGAATGTACTGATTAGAACTATTCTGCATAGACAAGTTGCTGTAGGTAGAGCTGCTAACTGGCATTTTCCCCTTTAACTGCCAATTACTCTAATTCATGTGACAGATTGTGGAAGCTAATCCAATAACTATAAATGATATCTTTGTTTAAAACTGTGGTCCACAGTAAGGCATGTCCAAGCCTTTGAACTCAAATATTGAACTGAAGCGTTTCAGATCAATAGAAATATTCACTTGACTTCTGTTGTGGGATAACTCAGACAAACTACTTCAGTCTGAGAGGAAAAAAAAATCAGAGAAAACTGCTGCATCTCAAACAGTGTGGTAGATAAACCAGAGAAGGATTATTATAGTAATCCAAATACTGTACAGATGTTTGTGTTTCTTTAAAAAAAATACATGCTTTGTTACTGACTCAATGAACTCATATACCTTTCTGCACCTGGTGTGCTGAAAACCATTGTTAATGGAATTTCTGTTGATGTTAAATTTCCTGAGGATATATTACAGCCCACAGTTGAGAGATCAAGTGGCTTGGTTCTCTCTGGAAGTGGAGGATAAATCTGAGATCCAATTCCAACCCAAAGTGAAATGATGAAGCCACTGATAAGACCCACAAATGCCCCCTGCAAAACAAAAGATGAAACTTGGATTTACATGAAAAGCAAAAGATATTTGAAAGAAACAACAATTAGATGAGTAAGAAATAGTCAAGATAATCTAAACAGTAGTGTCCATAGCAGAAATGAAATATACAGTTGGGAAGTGCTGGTGAGTTTACTTCATTCCCCTTTGGGGAAATACGATGTTTTCTCACAGCTCCTGAGCACACCTCTTTTTATTTGGCCATTAGGTCTTTACAGTCAAAGGATAACTTTGGTCTTCATGGTATATGGGAAAATCCTGCTTTATTTGAGGCCCTCCTTGAACAAATACAGAAGCAATTTTTCAATTTTCTCATGTGACCTGTTTTAGCAAAAAAGACTCTCCTACATCAGAGGTAGGTGGGGTTGTGGCTGAGAGCTAGTAATTTTTTTATTATTTTCTTTAGTATAGATATAAAATTTTCAACTGCAAAGAGATAAAGATCAGTGATTAGTAAACCTGTAAATAGTAATAGTAAAATTACTATTACTAAATAGTAATCCTGCCAGACTAAACCATGGATCATATTACCAAAGTTTGTCAAATCCTTTTTTTGATGGAAAAGGTTTTTCATCTGGAAATGATAATTTTACATTATGGAAGCACTCTGAGAATACCCCAATTTGGTCTGCAAGTGCCTAGACCCTATTTTTCTGGCCTGACCCCCTTTTGCTCAGACAGGCCAGCATTCTCTGAGCCTACTCAGAAATGCATTGTTCAGCTGTATCTTGAGATGCATTGTCCCTGCTTCCAAAACTGGTTATAAGAAATCCTTGTCAAAGCTTAATTTTTATTCAGATTATTTTCCCCCATCCCATTTACAGATGTGTAAATCTCTTCATGGGATGGAAATTCAAGTTCTTATACAGCTCTGTTTGTCATTTCCTTGGGATAAAGAAGAAAAGGGAGCAAGGGGAAACGTCCTCACAGAAAGTACCAAAGACATCTCCCTTGCTGCCCAACATCAAATTATTGGTGGGAGAGGGGGAAGGAGAAGCCCAAAATTATCAATAAATTTTGGATGAACAGGTCTTTAAATTTCTACTTACAATTCCATTTGCAAAGGAGCAGAGGATTCCCAAGGCAAACAGTCCTAAAAGGGGGCCACCAACCATGCCAAAAATGCTGAGCGCTGCCTGAGGAAGGAAGAAAGTCTGCTATCAGGTGCTGTGCAAGGAAGGTAAAGCTTCCAAAGTGACAAGAAGAGAAGATGTTCAGAAAGAAATTATGAGACTTTTTAAAGTGGTGTGTACTCAGTTGCCAGGATATGATATATGGATGTTTAAAACACAGGCTGAGCCATGGATGCTTAAAACACAGGCCATGGGTGGTTTCATATCAGCACCCAAGAAAGAATAAAAACTAATCTCATAATGGTATTCAGCAATTATTTTCTTTCATAATTTATTCTGGGTTATTCAACATGGGCATGAAAAAGCTGTCTGGCACCTACCTGCAACAAGGCTCCCAGAAGAGATGCCACTGCAGCCATAGCAATGCAGACTCCACCATAAAACAGGCCTGTGTGTGAAAGGCAGAACAACGTATAAATCTGCCAAAGTTTGAAAATCACTAATGGAAAAGTTTCTGTCTAACCCAGCATGGCCTCAACATCTCCCAAATAAAAGTGCTAGCATCTGGAGTTTTTCTAAGAGAGCCTGAATTGGCCAAAAGGTCAGGTTTCTGTTTACATTAAGAAGAGACCATTCAAATTTGACAAAATCCTCTTTCCATGGATTACTAAAGATTAGTTAATAAATGTCAACCATATGAATTGGTCGTAGTGGCAATAACCCACTTATTGTTCATATTTCTCAGCTAACCTCCTGTGTCATTGTCCTTATTTTGAGGACAATTATTCTCAGCCTAAAGTCTAGGAAGCAAAAGAGTAAATGCTGGCAGGTGACTGAGAGCTGGCACAGTGACAGAGAACATCCCAGGTCACCAGGACATAGTGTCTCTTTCCAGGAGCCACAACACTGGCTTACTTGTTTTTCCCACCTCCGTCCCTGATGAGTTTCACTGCTCTAGCAAGAGGTTAATTTCACTGTTCATTGTGATGTGTCAGGCAACTCATGATACCACAAACAACAATTTTGGCACAAGCATTGTTTGCAATGTTTAAGAAACTTCTCCCAGGTGAAAATATTTAATTCTTGTTACCCTCCCACCAGTCTTCCGTGCTCCCTGGTATGGGCTCCAACATGACATCATGTTGGGACAGAGGTATTTTCATTCTTACTACAAACACTTTCTTGGGCTACAGCTACAGCTGGTCACAGACAGTACAAGTAGCAGACATGACAATTGCACTTCACAGATTTAAACCATCTGCTCAGTCTAGTTCTGATTCTCTTTGAGTTACATTAAGCAGAGGAGCTAAACAGAGTGACAGTCTGAGAGTATGTCAGAGAAGATGTGAAATTTCTTGTTTTCTGAAATATTTTTGGGACACAAGGATACTGCTTGCATATCAATTTAAAAAAAAAAAAAATTTCCAAAACAGCTTCTCATTTATGTTCCAAATCTTTGCTTCTCATTTTTGACAGATGAAAGAAAAATAGCAGGTGTTTAAGTCAGAGATATTTGGCTTTGTAGAATTGTGAATCAATACTGAACACAGATGCAGTGCATCTTTCCTTATTAAAAACCAAACAAGATGGTGTCATTTTTCCTTAAACTCATTTGTGTAAAACCTACACAGCTGATCTTGTCTCTCCCAAATGTTGCACCAACTTAGTCCCACTGGTGTGAATTACTTACTCCTGACGTACACCACCATAAGCAAGGTCTGAATCAAACCTTTACTTTGTAAAGCAAAAGCACAAAAGATGTTTTCCAGACATACTCATCCCCATGGAAATCCATGACAGCTTCTTTTCAGAGAGAGATTTGAAGTAGGGCTTAATGAGGTCTTCAACAGTCACAGCAGCTAGAGCATTGATGCTGGAGGACACCGTACTACAGAAGGCAAGATTTATACTTGTTTATAATTTTTTTGTATCTTAAAAACTGAAATCATAGATAACAGGTAGGTTACTGGCACAGAGAAAGTGCTACTGCCTAGAACAGTGCTAGAAAACTGCTGCATAAGTTTACATAACTTATTATTCCAGAGAATGCAGTTAACAGCTTAGAAAAATTGTTTAAAGTAATTATCTTTGGTGAAGTCAGGGCACATACTGAGGAAAAGTTGAGCTGGGCCTGGAGAACTGAATAGAAATATCTATTACATATAGCTAGGCTGTAAACACTACTGGCATACATGATACCTTCACAAATTATCTACAGTATATATCTGGGTAGGTAAAATTCCCGCATCACTGCTTACTTTTAATGCACTATCAGAGGAAAATTCAGATAATCTAACTATGGTTACCTAAAAATTAGGCATCTAGTCCAAACTGAACTACTGTAGATTCCCTGTGGGATCAGAGAAACCAACACTCCTAAGGCACAAACTAGGTGATCCTTTGTCTGTGTGTCCCTTGCTCCTGCAAGCCACCAGCTTTTCTTCAGCATGTGAAACTAATATTATGGCTGTTTACTCTATTTATGTAGCTACAAGTATTCAGAATAAAAAAAAATATTCTGGTGTCACATTTGTAAGTTTCTTCATTTCTATCTGCTTGCTATTGTTCAGAGCCTTCACTGAGAGAGACAATGTGTCTCAAAGATACTCCTTGGGAATGCTGAACAAAACATTCCCCAGTATGGGACAGAAGGGTATCAATCTGTCTCCTACAGATTATACAAATATATAGTGATTCTTGTTTCATGGGATTCATTCAAGACAATTGTAATCCCAGGAATTCTGGAAAAGAAGTCTTTAAAGATCAGGGTAAGGAAAGGCAGATGGCTTTGAAGTTATGCAGGTTTGAAACTGGAAAATTAAAGATGAGCAATAGGAAATTTCCCCAACTGTAGCTATTTGGTGTAACCATCCATGCACAATCCTCAAAAATTCCTGTAGCAGAGGGGCTTTAAAAGCACAGAGGATTTGTTAATGTTTTACATGACATGTGGCTAACTGTTTCCTCATGTTGTTGGTAGGGAACTCCAAACAACTTTAAGTCCTAGGACCCAAATATTGGAAACTGTGGATTTTTAAGCTGCATCCTCAGAGGTCATAGTGATTTTTTTAAACACTAGAAATTAGCTAGACAAAGAAATAAGTACAAAAGGTTTAGTATAACTGCAACTTTAGCTCCAACAAAAAAGGGAAAAAAAAGGTATTAGTTTCCAGATTATTAAATTACCTTAATGTCCCACTGTAGGCACTAGCCACAAAAAGTCCCGGCACTCCTGGAAAATCACGCATGATATCCAGCACTAGGTATGGCATTAGCTGAAAAATTCAGATTAAGAAGTATTACCATCTTGCCCTAATATTTCATCTTATCACTTTATTGGTTTTTTACAGCCTTCTCACTGGCATTCTGTCCAGCTGTTCTAATTTTTAATGCCCTATCTTGCTCTATTCATTGATTTTTTACCAATCAATGAGAAAACCAATCCTAAAATGTCCACTAGAGCTACAGAGAGTCTGTTGAGACAGACCTAGCTGGGGTGCCATGCCATCAGGACCTTGGTTTCCAGTGACAATTGTACAGGAACCTAGGGCTGGGCAGCAAGTGGTCTGTATTGTATATCACTCCCTTGGGGGGGCTGGGTGCCATAGATGCTTTTCCTGCTGTTGACTCCACAAAAAGGGGTTCATATACAGTCCAATAAACTCAGACATTGGAACCTGAGATCAATTTCCATATAGGAAACTGTGTGCCATTTTTTGACGTTTGCAAGATCTGAATGCTGGAAAGAGAGAGGAATTTTAAGATTTTTTTTTCCCGTGAACAATTTTTTTTCATAGACAAGTTGATATTTTTAGTATCTTGCTTCCAGCTTCTACCAAATGAATTTGACTCTCAGGAAAAACTTAATTTCCTTCCAGTTTCCACCTTGGCTCTTATTCTATTCTCCTCTTAAAGACCAAGTTGTCCTGCCTCAGGTGCTCCATTGTCTGTCTTGGCTTTCCAACTACTGTCCATTGGAGCATTATCCAGAGCCTGTGATTATCTTAGGCTTAAACATACAAATAAAACTTATTTGATTTCCTTGGGCCCTGGCTCTGGCCAANAATTTGACTCTCAGGAAAAACTTAATTTCCTTCCAGTTTCCACCTTGGCTCTTATTCTATTCTCCTCTTAAAGACCAAGTTGTCCTGCCTCAGGTGCTCCATTGTCTGTCTTGGCTTTCCAACTACTGTCCATTGGAGCATTATCCAGAGCCTGTGATTATCTTAGGCTTAAACATACAAATAAAACTTATTTGATTTCCTTGGGAAATCAAATGGCTGGCTCTGGCCAGTCTATGGGCTGCCAGAACTCTTGTTCCTCGGGTAAACCTGCTGCTCAAGGTCTGTTTAGGGAGAGGTCATCATCAGTGGTGAGGTGGTTTCTCTGCAGCACAGTCTGATTGCCCATCTCTCCTCCAAAGAAGGGAAAGATTCACCATCACTAGCAAAGAGCTGCCTGCTGATAGCCTTCCTCCAGGTGTTTGCTTTGGGCACAAGTATGGTTTGAATCTGAAAAGGATTTTGCCACAAAGCAGCTCACTGGGACCCCCAGTCACTCACAAGGGTACTGCTGCTCTCTTCCCCTCACTTCTCTTCAAAGCAGTTTCATGCAATGCTGACACTCCTGAACCCATTTGGTGTGAAAAACCCACACATTTGCAGATGTGGGTGGACTGAGAGCTCTCCACATTGCAGCTCTCCCTGCTGCCCACCTTACCAAGTACTGAGGGACTTGCAGCTCCAGGAAATGTAGTCTCAGCATGACACAGGATTCCATCATGTCACTATCTCCAACCCCCTGACTCTTGAACTGCCTTTATCTGGTTATTATGCTGCAGAGCAAGGATACCCTCCCACCACCTTCCCCCGAGACGTGGGGCCGTACCTGGTCGAGTGCCGACACCTGGTTGGCCGTCCATGGATCACAGTCTTTGTAGATGGAGTAGAGGGCCAGTCCACACAGTGTGGCACAGACCAGGATTGCCCAGAGTCCCACCAGGTTGATGTAGAGGGACCTGCAGCAAGACACATGGAAACACATGGTAGAGCTCAACATCCCACAAAAGACCCTGCCAGGGCCAAGGAAGGAATCGCCTGTGCCTGCACCAAGGAGACCCCTGCTCAGCGGCTGCCTGCCGGCAAGGGAGTCACCATATGACTCCCAGCATTTCACCTGGAGAGAGATCACATTTCTAAATGTACAAATGACACTTCAGGTTTTGATGTCACAGTCCAAGCACTTGTCCCCTGACAATGGAGATGATGGGAGCGATAGAGCAATCCCACATTTCATCATGTGTACGAGTTGTACTTTGCAAGCAGCAGGCCAGAGGATGCTCTTTCCCCCATGCCACACCCCTTGACAAACCCCAAGCAGATTTGTAAGGCGGGGTGCCCCAGATCCAAGTGTGGGGTACCTTATAGTCAGCACCAGCATTCCTTTGCCTCTGGAGCTGTAGTATCGTGCTTACACAATGCTGGAGTTGTTCTTGTAAAGCTACAAATCTCCCATTTCCTCCTGAGACAGTCTCTGTGGGAAGCAGCAATGAGAAACTGGGGCCTGGGACCTGATCTGGAGCTGCCTCTGGCTGCCACTTCCAGAGAGCAGGGATTCTCAATAAGCCCAGGGCTTCCCCTTTAGTAACTAAACAACTTGGAGTCTGGTATCACCCAGAAACTCCATCACCACCCCATGTCCTGATGCAAGCTTCAGCTTCAGATAATGGTGAGACCAGACTTGTTTTCATCAGGCAATACTTCTGCTTTTGCAGCTTCTACTGCCAGTGAAAAACACATTGTTCTCCTTCCTCAGTGAGAGCTTTTGCTTTCCATCTATGTCTCTGGTTTTCTCAAATGTTTCTAAGCTCTTGATATCTCCTAGGTCACAAATCTCTTGGTATCTCCAGGGTCACAAAGTTCTTCTTGCCTAGAGTGGTCATTTCAAGCAAACATACCCACTGGGAGCAAGGCCTTGAAAAACAGCGTTCCTTTCCAGCAGTTGCCTCCTGGTTATCTGTGTATCACTGATAGTGATTTAACTTCCTGACAGATCACATACCCTGGACTTGTGCCAATTGGTAAGACCTCTCTGGGAGGACATTTGGTTTCTGTGAAAATATATCCACGCTTGCAATGCTTCAGGAGGCCTTTTAGTGCTTTTGGTTCCCAAGAAAGTAAGGGGAAACAGCCTTTGTATTTCTGTAGAGACACAGCAGGATGAACAAAGAAGTAAACCTAACTTTATAACCACTGTTAGACATTGAAATGGATGTTTTCAGATAGGTATAATGTAGATTAACTAACTGAACTATCCCTTTTATACAATCAAAAAGCTATTGGCAAGCACAATGCAAACTCTTAGAAAAGACCTATATAAATAAAAGCTGATTTATGTATAGTAGGGGAAACTCTGCATTTTTTGCTTTTTATTTGCAATTAGGGGGTGGTCTAAACACACAACCAACATCACTTTAAATTTCTCTCTAAACTAATTCAGTAAAAATGAAACAGTCCTCTTCTCATAGATGCTTACACATTGATTGGATGTCTTGCATCCACTTAGCTGAAGCCGTTCCTGCACTGGCATAATCTGTGTTGATATACAGCACCCAGAAACTGTTTTAGCACAAAATTTAACCAATGAGTAAAATCAATCCAACTCTTTTGAACAGTTGTAATAGAAGAATTAGCCTAGAGCCTGTAGTAAAGATTAGAAAATCAAGAGAAACACACAGAAGCAAAATAAATTGCTTGTCTTGTTTTTTAAGCAATTTTTGTTTATAAACTGTGTCAGTGTTTGACAGAGAGCTTTTTTTTTCCTTCTAATTTACATGCCATCTCATGGTACACCCTATGACTAAGCACTGGAGAATAATAATTGTAGCACTGTTGGAGGGAGGTGTTTCCATTAATTCTGCGTGAGTAACATGGGGTGGAGTTTGGGTGAAGTAGGCATTTTGACTGCAGAAAGCTTATTTTCAATTGTTTGTTTCAGTTGGGCTCTAAGAATTTAGCACTGAAATATGCCAGCTGATGACCTTGAAAGGAGAGAAAAACGTGTTAGAAGCTCATATTTTTCTGACAGTGTAGCTCTCCCGCTCTGAGTGCCTCTTATCATTCAGATATAAGCATGATGTTCAATTTGCCTAGTGATTGTTCGAAGATGACAGAATGTGCTTCAACCTACTGATATTTCTTGAATGGGGTGAAATTCTTTCCCAAAGCCTGAGAAAATTCCTGTTCTTGTGTCACTGTTAAAGGCCATCCCAAAACATGCAAATTGGCATCTGTGAAGGAATTATTTTCTGAGCTCTGATGTGTTACTGTGCTGTCTCTTAAAAAGCCTTACAGTAAATGGCACAGAAGGTAAAGAACCCTATTACTTTGACCTGATGACATTTTGCATTTCTGTGTACAGATTAAATGACAGTAAGAGGTACAGGCCAACAACATGACCTGTCAAATGTGTTTAATTACCCTTGAATATGAACTAGATAGTCACCACAGAATAGCAGTGTTTACAGTTGTGACAAGCTGCAACTATTATGCAAAATGATTTCTCCATGCAGAGCAAATATCTTGCTCAAGCAAGGCGCAAGCAAGATGCCACATAATCCAACCACTATGCCAGCAGGACAGGGCTCTACTGATTAAGGCTCCACAACTATTAATATGAGAGCCTAAATTCCATCCAACCCCCTACAGAACCAGATAGCTTCCAGCCCTGGCAAAAGCTGCTGCAACAGCTCAGAAAACCTACCCTGAGGCTGCCATGGTGTCAGATTCCCTCTGGTCACACTCTGCTTCTGAGACACTCAGAGGTGTCTCTGCTCCCAGAGTAGGGAGGGTGCAAGAGAGGGGCACAGCCCTAAGTGGAGCAGGTGCTGGGAAGAACAGCCTGACTGACACATAAATCTGGCACAATGTATACATCTATTCTCCCATATGCAGTCATTCCAGGGAGATCTGGGATGTGCCTCCTGGCTCTGCAGTGCTGAGAACCTAGAACCCAGCCATGTGCCACAGACTGCGGAGAAGTGACATGGTATGCAGGAGATGTGTCAGGGAACCCTGGAGATGTGCCTGATAACGAGCATCAGCTCATTCCTGTCTGCAGCACAAATGGCTGAAAAGCAGATTTTCTTTACTGATATAAACAAAATATTTCAGTTGTAAATAGTGCATGATTTTGTGGTATTTTACTAGCTTTATGAAGTGAAAGCCTTCATAAAGCTTCTTCTCTCTATGTCACTGTACCATAGAATGACCGAATGTACAGGGACTATAGTCAAGATGTGCTTTTCTTCTATAAAGGAATTTCATGATATCACTAGTAATTCTTAAATCCTGAGCTGTGAACTAATGGAATGGTTCTAAAGGTAAAGATAAGATAATAGAGCTAGTAAATATACTCCATTCTAGAGTAAAGGCTCATCAGAAATGTTTACACTCAAGGAAAACATGACCCTCTGCCAGTTTCCACAGTTAATTCCTTAAAATATGTCATGATTATTATGAACACAAAATACATGATTACTTAGCAATTTCATCACTGAATAGGTCATTTCTGGATTTCCTCACACCTATATTCATTGTTACGGAAAAATATTTTAGTCTTTACATATGCAAAATCTCCACACAATGATTTAGATTTCATAGAGCAGCAATTGAAGATACTGTCTTGATATGACTTCAGCATAAGTACTACAATTTTTGGTCTTTAGGTTGCACATAAACTTAATGCAGCTATTTCTATATGAGAATACTGGCACAGTGAAACATTCAGGCACAAAGTTCAGTGTTACAGCAATCATATGTAATTCATATACCAGTAATTACTGTGCCAAATTTCTTCTACCTGGTCCACAAAACAGAAGGCACAAGTTGTTAGCCTTTATAAATGCAATTTATACAGACAAAATACCCACTCATTCCTTTTAATAAAAATCTCTCTTATAAAGAGCAGCCACTGATAAATTCAGACAGGAACTGCAGACAGACTTACAATTTTGCGTGGAATCTGCTTTTGCACGCGATGTATCTCTGGACTTGAGACTGGTTAACCCCATATATACCAGTCCACGTGAAAGTCCCACCTATAACAATTGTCCAGAAGGTGTGCCTTTGCAAAGGATTGGGATCAAAGCTACAATGAAAGGAAAAAGAGAAAGCAAATTCAGAATATGAAAGTCTTCTTAATATGTAAAGACTTTAATGATTAAGAAATAACTTCTCCATGCTTGTTCTAATACAAACTTTCTTAATTTGGCCAGATTTTGAACATTAAGTTACTCTAACTTTACGTGAAGTCATAGAAAGCAAATTTTAAAACTCAGAGCTGACATCCCGAGCCGGTGAAACACTCTGAACTGTCCAAAGGTGAAGCTGGAGAGCTTTATTTGCCTATAAACTACAGTCTTATGTAAAGTTGTATGATGCCTGTGATGGTTGTGATGAAATGATGCTGCAGTAAAAAGTGTAATGTGCCTGCTTATCTAGAGGGACATCAGTCTAACACCAGTATAAAGGTGTGTTTACAATCCCAGCCTTTGTGGACAGAGCCTCTATAAAACATTTTGCTGGTTTACCTCTAAGTAAACAGCAGATTTTAGGTGGCCATGAACAATTATTATTTTAAATCAACTTTAATATAGCAATAAATTATATTTATCTTGGTGAACACTGTAGTATTATTTCACCTATTACATCATTTATTCCCTTTCTTTTTCCATGTGTGAACTCAGTGATTGGGAGAAGAATCAATGCAGTACAACCACTGCAAATGAGCCAATCAGATTGAAATAAATTACTGTAAATTAATTACTCTTCTTACTAATAAGAAGAAAAAATTATCTTCAGATGAATTAATTACTGAAGAATTTGGTGAAGAATTTTACAGAATAACCTGATTAATATTGTGAACTGATAGACAAAGGACAAATTGCAATACTTGTCATACTAATCTTTCACTAACAGGGTGAAGGTTCTCAGAAGAATCTTGTATTCATCAAAGGTACAATAACTTTTTTACTTGAAATGGTCTTTGATTCAACATTGTCAGACTGAATGTTCTTGAACTTTTAAAGTGATATTTTTAGGCTAAGATTACTTACAATAATGGAGTGTAAAATACTATTAAAACTAATCCTAGGGTTTTTTTCAGAGGAAAAAACCCTCCCTTTTTCAGATTAGGCAAAAATTATCCTTTTCCCATTTGTTTTGGTCCAGTCACTGAAATGCCAAATCAGCTGTTTGCAAATTGTAATTATAAATACAAATATGCTCTCCTATTTACCATTCTCTTCCAGTGGAATCCCAAATGAATCCTTAAAATACCTACTTGACAAAGTAAAAAGATTTTTCTCTTTCCAGGATTTCGCATGGAGTAAAACCTAAAATATATCCCTCAAACTAGGTAAACTTGTTTAAAAATATACAGAAACCGGGTGACAACTTCTGCCGTCCTCCTCCTACAGTAGCAGTTCAATTTCACAGTTAGCCACATGAGCTCTATTTGTAGGAATAGAGAGGCACATCCTCTGCAAGTACAAACTCACTCCCAGAAGTTTAATCTTCCTCCATGGTAGGAATCATTTACAATGCGTCCAATTCCCTCCTGAACCACCACAGCTCGTATAATCACAGATGAAAATCCAGCAACCATGATTCCAACCTGGAAAACGTCTGTCCACACCACTGCCTTCAGACCACCCTGCAAGAGGAAAGCACCTATCAGGTACAACAAGGCAGCAGCACTCCTGCTTTGCACTCACATTCAACTAACAGAAACATTACCATCTGTATTATGGGCAATAGATTAATTTAATCTTTATCTTTAATGGAACTAATTCTGTACTGATGTCTTCAGGAATTCTGTTCTGGAAGCTATTCAGGACATCCTGGCCCTTATTTGAAGGGCAGAGGAATTCACTTTGGCCATACACATAGTTTAATCCAGTATTTCCTTCACCACATAACCTGATTCAGAAGTTTGTATCAAAAGATAGATTTTCAGACAGTGCTCATCTTACTTTATATAAGTAAGTATCACTAAGTCCAGAAGGTATACCATTTATCTGATAAAAAATAAACATTATTTAATCCACCATATACAAATAAATTTGTCACTGAGGCTCCATTTCATCATTTCATCTAGACACTTGGTCAATTAACTCTAAATTAAAGACCAATCTGTTCATGTGAAATGCTATTTTCAGTGGCTCTATTCAATAACACACAAGACTGTTAGAGTTGCGGTGTTTGACAAATTGCACAGCAAAACCCTACTAGATCAGAAGAAAAATCACAGGAGAATTTTTAGAAAGGGAAATCTACTGTTTACTATTCTTTCAGCAACAACAGAAGTTTGAGTATATCACAACAAAAAATATTTCAGTTGCACAGAGGCTGCCTATGCATTCAGATGTCCATGGATGAATATGGTCCTGTGGCTACACTTGTAAAATGTAATTCCATGGAGTAACCTGATTATTAGGCTTCTTTTTAATAAATTCCATATTTGATGTGAGTGGTGAAAGGAACCGAGTTTTGTCAACCGAAGGGCCCACGTACCAGTGTGCAGTAGAATGTGCAGACCACGCCAGTCGCCACCACTGCGCCCCACAAGTCGAAGCCAGTGACTGAAAGAGAGGGAAATAGCACCACGTGAGTGAGACACTGGGGACAAAACACTGAAGGCCAATTATTGGAAAAAGCTAGAAATAAATTAAGTGCCAAAGTAGGAGGTATAAATGGCAATGAAAAGATTCGTGTGTCTAAACCATGGGATTCACCCTAACGAGTTCTAAAACTGAAACAGTTGGTACAGATTTGGAAACTGCTAAAACGTTGAGATTTATTTCAGGATCTAGGAAGCTATCGCCTTTAATGTGAACACTCCCAAACAACATGTCCAATATGGCCCAACTCAGGAAGGTTTTAGAATACATGTCCTTCCTTGAAACACCTGTGTAGTTGTTACCGAGCCCTTAGGCAGGGATTTAAGCAAGTAAACAGTTTGGGGGTTCCCCACAGAGATAAAGTTGTTCAAGCATTGTCCGGAAGAAATGAGTCAGAGTAAAAGCCTTTCTTTTATTCTTCCTTCTCTTAAGGATTACATGTTCCTGCTATACAACACTGTGCTGTGGCTGACATACAGGTTGTCACTGCCCCAGCTTGGTATGCTCACCTGCTGCCAGGCAGGGCATCGGGGACTCCCTGACAGAGAGCTCAGGCTAATGAGAAACACTGGAACAAAACTAGTGAAAAACATAAGTTACTCTAATTAGGAGCCAGCTAAGTCATAGCTTGGTTTAGCATGTATTTGCAAGGCAAATATAAATATCAAAGACACAAAACCTGTGGAACTTATACCCTGGAGGAAACCAGTAGAGAGAGAGTTGAGTTTTTTCTTCCTTTTTGTTCAATGAACAGGGCAAAAAAACGTTCAATAAGCAGAACAACTGTGACTTGATTCTAGCCAAAATGATTCGTTTTTTATTTGTATCTTGTTATTCCCTTTTCTTGCCAAATTAATAAAATTAATGGTGTCAGATTAAAAGTTTAATTTGGCTCTATAGAAAAACTTTTGCCCGTTTAGAAATAAATGTGTCTCTTTTTCAAATAAAAGAGTCATTGTGAAGTAGAAAATGGAAGTATTTAACTGTAAATATCACAATAAACATCTTATGCTGTTGATTTGGCTTTCCTGCAAAAAGGACAGACCCCATTAAACAGTTCCAGGCAGCCCAAAATGATATTTACAGAACTTTTGCCTTGCTCTCATCTTGAAGAATAGCACTTAACCAGAGGAATTAAATTTGTCTTTAATGCCTTCATTGCCTTAAAAATTTACTTAAGCCTTCTCAACTTTTCTGAATAAGTCATTATCTACAGGTATTGCATCAGAGGTAGAATAAATGAGAGCCAATATTCCCATAAATCTCTTCTGTAATTCCTTACAGGCAGGGATTAAGGGACTAGGATTACAGAGTTCCCATTAAAAGACTTTACAGTCAAGCCCTGAGCTATATTTTTAGCTGTTGCATTACCAAAAAAACCCCACCATACCAATACTATATGAAGAAGAAATTATATCAGTAGAGGAACAGTTACAGTATACTCATTTTACCTTGATTTAGTGCTAAAGCTGGAGCATAAATGACAATACCAGTGTATAAAGTCTAGAGCGGGAAAAAAAAAAAAAAGGAAATATCAAAATAAATGTAAATTCCTGGAAAGGTGATAACTTTCTGAGATTATTTCTTTTCAAGCATCTGTGTAGTCTATATTTCCTAAATTTGTAACTGTTGACAAATAATTCCAATTAGAAGACAAATGTCTGAGGCTATTAAACTCTACAGTCTCACAGCCTAGTGTTCTCAAAACAAATACCAAGGACTCTTAAATATAAAATCCATCTTCATCTTCTCCTGCCTATTATAATTAACTTATTCTATTCCTTTAAAATTGCAAAGGAAACAAGAGCAAAAGGAAGTTAATGAGGTTTACACATGGTTTGTCAAGGAATCTATTGCTATCATTTTCTGAGTCTTGAGATCAATATGCCTTTCAGTATCCAGCTATAATTGATGTGAGTAAAAACCCAAAATATGATATTAGTTAGTCATTACTGATAGCGTTACAAGGAATTATAACCTTCAGCCTGTAAAACAAAGCCATACATTATTATATTTTCAACCAGAGTAAAGATACAGACAAATCAAGGAGCTAGTCCATCTACCTTTGTGGGCACAATGGGATTCATACACTGATATCCTCAATTTCTTTGTATATGGTTTTAAATCCTGTTTGCTTCTTTATCATTGTTATATTACTGCCACAAGTTCAGCTGTGACATGGGTCAGGAGAATACAGCTTCCAACATGCTGATAACTTCTGTGAAGGTCAGTGGTCTTGATTCAAAGCATCTGGATCACCAATAGGTCGTGAGCCGATGTGCATCAGCTTTCCATGGCTGGACTCTTCTGACTTTCTTATTTACAGGGAGGGGATTTGAGCATGGAGAAACAGCAGAATCAGATGTCATCCAGGATTCAGCCAGCTTCTGCCCTTCCTGCAGCTGTCCACCCTAGACACAGGTGGTAAACCAGAGCAGGATTGCTAACCACTGAATTACTTGCCATGGCTTTTGAGCAGATCAAAGCCAGTCCCCGAGGTGGAGCTCTACCACATGGCCAGTGGCTATGCTGGGACAAAGCCAAGAGGTAACAGGAGTGAGCAGCTCTCTAGCTGTATGAGGAAATCAGTGTGGAGAAGCTGCTTCACCCAGCCTAACCTAATTGCTCTGACCCCATGCTGCACACCTGCTACAAGCACATGCCAGAAAGGACAGGGGGGGGCATTGGGGAAACAGTTATTCCCACCTATGTGCTATACCCTGCCACTGGGTGTGCATGCTTGTTTCTCTCAGTGCCATGAGTCCTCTCTAGATTTTCATATATAACTTGCATGACAAGAGAGCTGCCAGTCCTGATTAGTCCCTGGTGAATACCTCCTAAAACTACCTATACCACCTCCCAGCCAGCTCCTGACACCTGTCTAGCCCAGTCAATGTTTGACTTGCTGTCCATAAAGTGACTGTCAGCATGTGTTGCTGAAACATAGAATCATAGAAGGGTTTGTGTGGGAATGGTCCTTTAAAGAACATCTAGTCCAATGCCCTGCCATGGACAGGCACACCTTCCACTAGATCAAATTGCTCTGAGCCCCATCCAGCCTGACTTTGAACACTTCCAGGGCTGGGCCATTGCACTTCTTCTCCAGACTACCTAGTCCATTATCCCACTATCCTTGTTGCAAATAAATTCTTCTTTCTATCCACTCAAAATCTACCTTCTTTCAGTTTAAAACTATTATCCCTTGTCCTGTCACTACAGGCCCTGGTAAAAAGTCTCTCTCTACCTTTCTCATAAGCCCCTTTTGAAAGGCTGCAATAAGGTCTCCCCATAGCCTTCTCTTCTCCAAGTTTAACAATTAATCCCAACTTTCTCAGCCTTTCTTCACAGGAGAGGTGTTCCACCCCCAAGACCATTTTTGTAGTCATCCTCTAGACCCTCTCCAAGAGGTCCATGTCTTTCCTGTGCTGGGGACCCCACAGGCAGTACTTGAGGTGGTGTTGCACAAGAGTGGAGTAGACAGGGAGAATCGCCTCCCTTGACCTGCTGGCCACACTTCTTTTGGTGAAGGACAGAATTGGCTTTCTGGGCTGTGACCAGACTTTCTGGCTCGGTCAAATTTTTCATCCACCAGTATCTCCAAGTTCTCCTCTGCAAGGCTGCTCCCAATCAGTTCATCCTTCAGTCCATGCTGATATTTGTGATTTCCCTAATCCATGACCTTGCACACAGGTTTGTTGAACTTTATGGGGCCACTCCTCAAGTCTGTCAAAGTCCCTCTGGATGGTGTCCTTTCCCTTTAGCAAATCAGCTGCACCACTGAGCATGGTGTCATCCTCAAACTTGCTGAGGGTGAACTCATTCTCACTATCTATGTCATTCATTAAGGTATTAAATAGTATTGGTTCCAGTACCTACAGCACTCATTACTGATTTCCATTGGAATATTTAGCCATTGACTGCAATGCTTTGGATGCAATCATCAAGTTAATTCTTTTTCCTTCTAATAGTCTATCAGTCAAACTCATACCTCTTCAAGCCTTTTAATTCAAGGGATTCAGCATGAGAACTTGTGGCTTTCTCATACACAGTGAATAAGTGCCAGAAGCCTTGAATAATCAGAAATTAAAATTTGTCACAACTATGATCACATTTTTGTGTCAATTTAAGTAGGACTGATACAATCTTTCTGCTTCTTCAGTAGGGCTTTTTGGTTGTATTATTATAAATCCTTTTCTTTACCTTCTTTTAAGTATTAATATTCACAGAAGAATTAAAATTGCACCATTAAAATCTAGGGAGGTTTTCTTTCTCACTAGTATTTAATTTATTCAGGTTAAATTGTAAGTGCTTGGCAGAGAAAGCCACATATAGATCTTTGGTTAATTTCCTTGAGTACGTATTTAAGTTGCATAGAATTATTTTTCTCATCTTTGCAGGCAAAGATTAAGCTTAGCTCTTCCAACTTACGCAACTGTGATGTCTTCATAGTGCTGGTGAAACAGTGTCAGGTTTCACACATGCCAGCACTCTACTTTTTCCATGAGCTTGTGTATCTGTAAAAACCAGCTAAGCAGCACTGCTCAAATCAATAATGAGCACTGCATTGGGAACTATCTTACTGGTGCAAGTGTGATTGCCCTGTGACTTCTGGTGTGCCTTTAAATGTACAAAAATGGACAAAAACAAGCATGTAACTTAAAAAGCTTCCTGATTGCATAGTCATTCTTACTTTCAATTACCCAAAAGTCCACTTCAAAGATGTGAAGAGAACACATTTTTGTTCTGGTGCATTTGACATATGCTCACTGACATTTAGAAGCTGTGGTTCCATACTGACTCTTCAAAAGGGCCAGACACAGCAAACTGTACCAATAATAATTTGAGAGATTGCTTTAGTTTAACATTCCCCATGGCAGTAATCTTCTAATTCTCAGCTTGCAGACACTTGAGGTTTTTCCAGTGGTGATGCAAACCCTTGTGCAGTAAGTAAATGACAGTACCTGACAGCCTTTTTTGTCACCTCTCACTGACCCTTGAGAATTAGTCAGACTCCAAGAATCCACACAGCAGAGGATGAAAACTGCCGCTGTAGATAACTGCCGCACGTTTGCATTTTGAACTCGTTGTGGGTTTCCCCAGCAGGCAAGTGAATGGCTGCTCTTCACACTGCTACTCTGTAGTGAAGGGTCACTCGTCCCTTGGCATGGTGCTGATGTCAAGTGACTGCTCTGGGTATTCAACAGTGCCCTCAGAGACCCAGGAGGCAGGTAGCCCAGCACCTGCTCCCCACCTCATTGCTGCGGAGCAGAAAGAGCTCTGTTTCTCCTGCTCCCAGCCACCCAGGCACTGTGGTAACCTCATCAGCTGCTCAGAGAAAACAGCCAGTTACACCCAACCAAATAATTCCAGTGGCCCCGAGGACCACAGAACAGCTTTGAAGTTTACTTGCCGTTTGTATAATGAAAAGGACCGTTCCACAGAGGCGTAGATATTTATTAAATCGAAGTTCTAAATACTGCAAAAAAAGAAGAAAAAACAAATGCTTATATTGAAATTTGGCACTATTGATAGGACTAGAATGAAGTGATAAGCAATACAGAAAGAGCAGTGTAGTTTTTACATTTTCATGAATGGCCAAAACTCCTAGAGTCCCCTTGTTTGATATCTCTTTCAACTTGGTTTTGTATTTCTTTACAGACCTCACCAGTGGGTAGTAACACACAAAAAAAAGTGAAGTAGACATAAGCTAGTCACTATACAAGGGTGTCTACAGAAAAGACTAGAACATATTATCACAGAATCACTAAATATGCTGAGTTGAAAGGAACAAAAATACACAAGAATCATCAAGTCCAACTCTTGACTCTGCACAGGGAAACCTAAGAGTTGACAATGACATAGCAGCCAAAAAATAGAACCCACTAGTTTTGTGAAATCAGAGAGAAAAAGAAAACATTGTGACTATTCCTACATCTCAGTCAGTATGGAAACTCTGGCATTATGTGTGTCCATTTGAACTGCTACAAGAGAGGGCAAAATATTTTCAGTGGTCAGCAACTTCTCCCCATGTTAGCCTCACTGCCCAAGGCAGCCTGCTATATTCTACTGATAAGTCAAAAATTAGCCTTTTGTGAAACATGAGCCCTCACTTTTCTAACAAGCCTGGAACAGCACAACCTCTAAATTAGTCTGTCCTGCTGTAGAGCAGATTTCTTACCACCATCTGTCCTAAAAACCCTCTTGGTGTGTGGTTGTACAAAAAGAAATTTCATTTGCCTGGCAAATCTGTTAAATCAACACAGATAAACACTGAAGCACCTCAAAGGGCTCTCTCACGAACTGAGTGAGCACAGATCAGCATTTAAAATGTGATCTGTGAGCATGTCCACACAAGGAAGCAGTCTTGAACCCCTGGACAGACATAAAAGGTTGTTAAAAATCTGAACTCTGTCCACAAATAGAAGATGTATCTTTTATAGGTGCATTACTGATTCAACACCAAGATAATCAGTGAGTTTCCAGTCATGATCATAAGCCTTTATTTAAAAGAGCCCTATTTAAGTACCATCATGACAGTCCAAAGATTAGCAGATTAAAATACACTGGAAGACGCCAGAGATTTCTGTTGGTGAATTCTTATCTAAATTTACTAACAGAAATCTTGTTTTCAGCCTCCAGTGCTGCAATGTCTCTGTTCAGTGTAATAAAATGCTAAAGACCAAAGTAGCCAGTCAAGGACTTTCACCTGCACTGATGCTCCTTTCCCAAAGTCCTCTGCAAAATGAGCAGTTTGCTTCCAAATCTGCAGCTAGGAACTATCTCCATGTAGGAAGATAAACAGTTTGCATGGACATTTTGAATCAGAAGAAAGCACTGGTCAGATCCTTCCCCATCCCAAAACTGTCAGACTCGACCTGTGATTATCCCACTACCCCAGCTGTCTCTGTGCTGATGGCTATAGCTTTAACTTACATGCTGTGCTGAAAACCAGCTCAGCCTTATTTTGGTGGAAGTAAGAAAACTTTCACAGAGAGCATTTGCTGACCTCCTTGTATAATTATGAGGGAGAAGACATTCAGTAATGTAAACAGCCTCAGGTGACAAGGGGGTCTCTTCAAAATCTCTAGGAACAGCACAAATACATACTCTGCCAAAGGGTGACTTTTGTGGTTGCACCTTAGCTTAAAAACCAATCTGGAAGGAGCAAGATGTGATGTGATAACTCTGCTTCCTATAGTAGATGCTTTTGTGCTCTGGTTTGGGTATATTAATTACAAATGATTAATGACATGTCACCATCCAAGCTGCATTAGGATTACTCCACCTACTGAACTGAGTATCTGGCATGAGGAAATAAATCTGATATGACACACAGCTCCTGAGCTAAGGTAGCAGGGTTGAGCATCACCTGCCTGCAGAGACAGTGTGGGCAGACTTGAGGACAGAGAGAGTTGCAGCCTGCTCTCAGGAGTGTGGTGACATAGGATGGCCCAGAGTGCAGGGAATTTGAGGGAAGAGAAGGTGGAGGGCAGACAGAGAAAGTAGGCATGAGAAAGTAGGCATGAGAAGCCTCCCAGCTCCCTAAAAACTGGAGAGGGATTCTTTCCACTCCACCTTACCTCATAGGTGCTGGTAATGCCCAGCTTGTAGAAGACGGGCAGGAAGATCTCAGCACTGCACAGCACCACCAGGCCATAGGTGATGGCAAAGTTGCAGAAGATGGCACCATAGCGATAGATCTCAGCAGGGGTGCCCAGCACCGTGACGGCTGACATGAAGCTGGCGGTGAGGGACAGTGCAACCGGGAGGGCACTCATGCTGCGGCCTGCCATGAGGAAGTCCTTGGATGTCTTCTGCCCGCCGCCCACAAAGGCGTAGTAGATGCCAATGATGGCTGAGATGAGCAGCATAGCCGCAAAGACCACGTAGTCCCACACGGTGAAGCGCCCCATTCTACCCGAGGAACTCACCCTTGGAACCAAGGATCTTCCCCAAAATCAGAGGGTCTGCTGCTGCCTCCGCAGGGCTGACACGGGATGGCATAAGCAGGAGGAAGCAGATGGGAACGGGCTCCCGGGGAGGTGCCCCCCGCCGGCGCTGGGGCAGATGCGGTGCGGTGACAACAGCGGGACAGAAGCGAAAAGGTGCGATGCGGTGTCCGCAGGTGGGGCAGGTGCGGAGCGCTGCGCTGCGGTGTCCGCCGCCGGGACAGGCGCGGGGCGGTGCGGTGTCCCCCGCCGGGACAGGTGCGCTG
>VZRH01003772.1:149719-231965 GCA_013397555.1 Urocynchramus pylzowi | reverse complement strand
CGCTGAGCGCCCCCGCGGAGCGCGAAGGGGCGGCGATCCCGGGCCGGGGCAGCCCGCCCCGCGCCTCCGGGCTGCGGGATGGCGCCACGGCACAGCCCCGCCTGAACGCGGGCACACCGCAAACTTGGCTCGAGGTCCAGAGCTTCTGGAGGGAAGACATTTCACGCGAAAGTTCCCCGGGATGGAGAACCCTCGCTCATTAGCATATTCCACTATCTCCCCAAAGGGCTGAGGTGAAAATATCGTTTAATATATACATTTCCCTGAGTTGTGCAATCTGGAAGGAAACTCACTGAATCAGATTTACCAAGACGAGTTGCTGAACACTGCAGTTGTGCAACAGGGAAACCCTACTACCTGCACTGTGCTCACAGAAGTTTTTACTAACTGTCTTCAAGTTCAGGAGCCAAAGTGCACAGGAATGTCACAAATGGAGCTTCACACACCTTACCCAGAGAGGAATACATCAAAAACACCTGTGGCATTCTAAGGTCATGCATGTCAAGGGGTGCAGATGGGCCTATTTCTATAGCCAGCAGTAGACACAGGACTAACAGCAAGTACCATATTTGGCCACTTTGCCTTATATTAGCACCCCCAGATGGGGAATGAAGATGAAAGTATGTCAAAGCTGACTCAGATGTGCTTGACAGCAGCGCAGCCACACACAGCATACCTTGCAGTAGAGTTTAGAAGCTTTGCACAGTAGCTTTCCATCTTGAGCTGCACATTGGCAAAGTGCCATGCTGGAGGTGATTACCTAGTAAAAGTCGGAACCAGCTTGAGGATTAAAAATTATCCTGTTTTCCTTCATGGAAGGTACAATAATTTTCCTTGCTGCCCAGCCTCTTCTGGCTCTTATCCACAGCTGGATAAGATGGAAGTAGTCTTTGCTGCAAGTGCTCTGGGTTCAGCTCGAGGTGCTCTGAGCTGCCTGTATCTAACCATTTTGAGACATGGTTTTCAGCAGCCTTCTGTATCTTAGACAGAAATGACCAGACACCTAACAGCCAAGCCAGATAATGGAACACTTCTCTCTCCTTGTGAGCTCTGGAATTGCAGGCCTTTTGGAGTTATTTCTGAGTGCATATAGGAAGGAGGGAGAGCAGGTGGAAGTCTGGTCTGGCAGGATTATTAAGTTGAGCTATGAAATCATGTCTGTTTTGGTCTCATGTCTAGATGCCTATCTGGGAGTCTGAATATCCTTGAAGAGACAGAAGCTGACCATGATGTGCAAGTGGCATGTTCTGATCTCACCACAGCAGGTTAGGGCATCAGTCTCTGTAGCCCAATTACTCTCTAATTACTTATACAATGAGTAAGAGCTTCCAGATGTCCTGTTGAGGAAGAGCAAGAAAGAAACTTATGCTCTAGACCTACCAGTTAGGCTTTATTGATCATCTAAAGTGGTTGCCGTAATTTTACTTCTGACAATGTGAAAGATGACAAACCTTCCAAGCAAAGATTCAATCAAAACCAGCACATCCCCACTCAGTGCAATGAACTGGTGTTGTCCAAAAAAAAAGTATTTGTTTTCAAAAAGCATGACCCCTTTTTCTCAGGAAGAATATAAATGGGCTCTGGCCCAGACCCACAGCTTGTGCTGCTCAGAGCTTCATGCTCAGTGTCCTTTGTTTGCACTTCTTCAGGAATTATGTTGCTCAAACCCTTCAAACAATAACATGCATTTAAAGTATTAATTACACAGGATTAATACAATTTTGATTCGGCTTCTTTATAATTTTTGACATACTGTAAACACAGCAAGTGATAACATGTACTGGAAAACAAATAATGTTTCTTAACTGAAACACAAGCAGCTATGAGGAAATGCACATCACTCTGGTTTCACCTACATCCTTGGTTCTTTTACCAGTAGTGTTAAGAAAATTGTCTTTCAAATGTCATCGTGATTAATATGGCATGAAAGGCTGGATCCTCCAATGTGGATGTTTCCATTTTTGGAACCAGCAGCAAATCTGTATGATGGCCATGTTCTAAATCACTGCAAGTGAACCTGGAGAACAGGACTAAATGTTTTTCTGGATTTTTCACACAGGGAACCAAATTAGCTCTATGGTTTGTGCTGTGTAACAGAGACAGAACTGCAAGTATTTGCTTTTTCTCATTGCTACAATAGATATGTAAATGGCTTCCAAACTCAGAGAGTGTCTTTCATTATCTTGTAACACTTTTGCCCCATCTCCACTGGGCCTTATGTGGTGTCTCATCTCACTGCTGCTGTGACTGTTTTTGTAAGATCTACTGACATCAGTGGGATTCAGTGTTTAATAGCAAGAGGGGTAAGATTCACATCTCTCCAGCACTCTCTAATTAAAAAGGCCATGGATCTGACCAAACAAACCCCTGACTGCCTATGGGCTCCAAATGGTTCCTTCCTTGTGATTGTATTGGGCTCATTTCCACTATGGGACAACTCTGTGAGGTATTACTGGAAGTCTGTAGGGAAGGACATTCCCTTCCTGTTATTTTTCATGTGGATGGGCCACTGCATTGGGAGATCAGTCAGATGTATTTTCTTCTGTGGATGAGACAAATATATTGAGCCCTGAACTTCGAGAGATGCTGCCCATCTCTCTGAACTAAGTTGTGAAAATAGACTTTGAGGGATTATCCTGCTTGTAGGCAAATGTGGGCAAGAGCAAAAACAACTGCAAGTGGGGGAGGAGATCACTGGAGGCCTGGTGACCATTGTTCAGTGGTGATGCAAGACCCTTTACATTTTGCTTTGGCAGCCTGGGAGCTCTCCAACTTCCAGTAATTCTTTACTTCGTTTCAGACTGTGTGGGGTTCAGCTGTACCTACACCAGCTGAGCTGAGTTTGCAGATCAAGAACATTTCATGGTCAATTTTATTCCTGTGTAATGCCAGGACTAACCATTGTTTTCTGCTGCTTACACAGGGATCAGTTGGGAAACCTTGCCAGAAAATGGCTGGCTGTTGGTAAAAATAAACAAACAAAATAATTTCAAAACAAAATCTGCAAAAATAGATGATTTGTTAGGAAGTCAGAGATGTGGGATCATGCTCTGTGTATATATACACACACACACACACATATACATGTATGCATGTGGAAGGTGTTTGCATTTCATGCAATGACCACAGTATACAATCACTAAATCTAGAGAGATTGAGGCCTCAGAAAGATTAAGGAGCTACCAGTTGCATTGAAGTAGATGGGAAAAAATGCAGAATCCCATAAATGTTCCTGTTGAAAGGAACACTGCTGCAGGAGCTGAACCTCTATGGAAACCATTTGAGAGAAAGACATTAAAAACACAAAACTGCAGGCAAAGCTTCTCATCTTCTTAAGTTCACAAGCCAACCAACACTAAGACACAGTGATATGAGGACCTAAATTCTATTTATTCCTCTGTTCATGGGGCTACCAGTTAAATTTCCTTTACGTCACAGTTATTCTTAGGAATAACATATCAAAATTAATCATTTACTCCTAATTAGATTGCCTGATTTCTCTCACAATGCAGTACTTCAAGTAAAAATGCACTTTCTTTTACTTTTTTAAATTAAGATTTTAATTGCAGCAACTGCTTCCTATACAGCATCACCTGTCACCTTGAGAAGCCTGTTGCATTTTGGTGTAAAGGAAGCCCATTGCTGATGGTATTTCATATTTCTGAACATCAGTTAGGGTGTTTGAATACACCCTAATCTCCTCTACTTGCTGTGCTTTTCCACACACTGCTGTTTTGAATTGCTGGGCATAGTATAGCTAGTTACCTTACTGCCACCATCATTGGCTTTGCTTCTCCTGGCTTAATGCTCCTGTTGTGGTTTGATCCCAGCCAGCAGGTAAGTACCACACAGCCCCTCAATCACTGCCTGCCCCCCACCTTGCAGTGAGGAGGAGAAATAGAAAAAAAAAGAAAATTAAAACTCGTGGCTTGAGATAAGAGCAGTTTAATAAGTGAAACAAAATAAAATCTAATAATAATATTTATAATAATGACAATATTAACAATTTTAATTAAAGGGGGTGGCAGGAACCCAAAGGAAACAAACAATGCACAATAGAATTGCTCACCACCCACTGACTGATGCCCAGCCCACACCTGAGCGGTAATTAGCGTCTCCTGGCCAACTCCTCTCAGTTTATATACCGGGAATGATGTTTTGTGGTATGGAATATACCTTTGGCTAGTTCAGATCAGCTGTCCTGGCCATGCTCCCTCCCAGTTTCTTGTGCACCTGCTTACTGACAGAGCATGGGAAACTGCCTTGGCTTAGGGTAAGCACAATTTAGCAACAATAAAAACATCAGTGTGTTATCAACACTCATTTTATACTACATTCAAATGCAGCACTGTACAGGCTACTAACATAAAATTAACTATCCCAGCCAAAACCAGGGCAGATATCTTAATCTCCCACAGTCTTGTTTAGTGATTTTCTTCACTTTCTTTTTAGTTAATTTTTTGTCAGCCCTTTTTCTGTTAATAGTGTTTGGACATGAAAGAATTACCCTGAAAGGGAATTCAGAAGAGCATCATCATCATCAATATTCCTTGTGAAATTTGGATGAGTTTTTTTTAAATAGTCACGTGGCCCATGTATTTTGAGCATAGGGATTTTCTTTTACAGAGATGTCCCATAATTGTTACCTCTTTATTTCCAATAATATCATTAGGATACATTTCCAAGCATCCTTTTAGAAGCTTTTTTCCAGTAGTGACTTTATAGAAGTGCCTCTTGCACAGACTGTGTTCTGTTTGCGGGCAATAGCAAGGATGCAATGATATTTGCAAGTGCCTTATGTCTTAAAAAACCACCATAAACATAACAAGTTAAATATTTCAAGAAGCATGGTTCTCTAATTCCATGTCTGTAGTATTTCCAATTCTTATCCTATCCAAATCCTATATTTGAAGAGGTGTAGAATTGGGAAAAGTCTTTGCTTCAGACCCTAATAATTAGGAAGTCTTTCAGGGTAACAACTTTTGCTTGAAGTGTTTGTCCTCTCATGCTTAGCATGTCTGGGACACAAGGACAGAAAGAGTGACTTGCAAAGAAAGAGATCAACAAGGAGAAGAGAGCCAAGGAGTCATAATAGTCATGGTTTATGTTGGCATTTTGAATGACACCTTCTTAGTTGTTTGTTTTTTCTATGTTCACATTCCACTGAAATTCGAATGAATGCAGTTTGCAAGAAAAATAATTTAAATGTGAGTACTTAATGGCCTTGAGAAGGGAACTTTATATTGTGTAACCCACTAATAGCAATACACCTTTTAAAGTCAATAGTGAGTGCTCCGGGATTGAAGGAAGTGCTTAAGTTAGCCTTGACTACTGAGCATTTAAATCTGAATGATTAGGAGTCTATAACGCATTTGCTGGAGAATTCTCCTCTTTCATCTAAAAGTTCAAATTTCAAAATTTATATATGGACTGTCCATGAAGTGAGATGTAGCAGACATAAATACTTGCTCATGAGAACAATTAGTATGGGAATAAAATTGTGGTACAGATTTTACTTCTTTAACTCAAACGGATAAATAAGTTACATGTTTGAACTTTATTCCCAAGGCTTTGGGATCTTTTGTTTATTTAAGGTGTTCAATTCTGCATCAACAAAATTACAATTCAACTAGTTTGCTTACTTGCAGTTAATGTATGAGAAAGGGCTGTCAAATGTTCACCAGAATGATGAACCAAAAATTGGGGTTTTTTCTGAGTAAATTTTTCTGAACTTCTGTATTATGTTTCTGTTGTTTCCCTCTTTTTTTTCACTACCTGCTATCCAAACGATCGCAGATCACATGTTCTAGTTCATGTTATTTTGATATGTGTTTGCTTTAGGGGTACTGTGTTGGTACTTCGGTTATGCAGCTTGGCTCCCTCCTGAAGGAGAGAGACAGGCTCTGCAGAAAGAAACTGTTGCTTTGGTATGCTCCCTGGAGGAGCCCGTCTCTTTGCATTTTCTACAGCGGAAACCTCTGGAAATGAGCCTGCTAACTTCAAAATACTCTGAAAAATGTTGCCTGCCACTGCCCCAGTGACCTAACTAGATTTTTTATTATTTTGATTTATATTCATAAACCAGAGTGTCTATCACCAGTTCTGACATTTCCCTTATTAGCTGCCTCCCATCCTTCTTTGTAACTGCTACTGCTAAATCCCCCATGCTCCTTCAATCCTCTCATCTCCACCCCCATCTCTTCACATTAAGAAACTTTCTCTTCCTCCTCCCTCTCACACTTCTGCAAGAATCCCTTTCTTTTTGGCCCATAGTCCCATGAGGCATTTCACCCAAAACTGCTGTTTCCTATCCACTTCATTCTTCCAATTTTTTAATGTCTCTAGGAACCGACTGCCTTGCCTCTCTTTTGAAACCCTTTTTGATCATCTTCAGTTCTTCTTCTTCAGTTCTTCAGCCTGTCAAGGCTGCCCATGCTGAAATCACACAGACACATACATTGCTTGGAAATGTTTGAAAGCAGTTATGCATATTTACACCAGGTCTCTGTGTTTAATTGCTTTGTTTGTCAGACATCCTCAAAACAACATCCATCACCAAAAGCAGATAAGGAAGAAGGTTTTTCCCTCAGGTCCAACCATCTGCATCTTTTGACTTTGGCTTGGTTTGCTTCTTTTGTTTTCCTCTATAACGTGAGATTTGTTACACCTATTTCTGATGCTATCTGGACATTTCAAATAGCAAATCCCTGTTTTTTCTGGAGAGTGTAAACTGCCAGCATCCTTAGTCTCTTCCAAGATGCTGCTGGGACACACTGTAGGTTTTTTTGCCTGTTGCACTGCAGTCTTATGGCTGTTGCAGGATGCTAAGGAGTGATGGATGGTCTCTGGTGGGTGGGGGACAGTGGACATGTGTCATGTGGATGTTCATGACCAAACTCCATGGCAGGAGGACTTTATTAATCCAGGCACACTAAGACTCTTAAAATTAATGTCTGTTGCTTTAGGGTATTGCTATCCAGTGTTAGCACATGTTCAAATAGACTACTGAGTGGGGTTTGATGAAAATGTGGATTTGGGGCTAAGGCAATGGGGAAGAAATAATAACTATAACATGCTTTTTTAAATAGATAAATATTTTTTAAATAGGCAACAAACCCCTGTGTTGATCTAGCATCATAAAGTCTCCACAGCTTCTGCACAGTCAGGTTAATACCATGTGATAGTGTTAGCAGTTTGCAAACTTGGTGAATGCTGTGATGCACAAGGAAGCACAGCAGTAAATGGCAGTCGAGGAGAAGCCTTTTGGCTGCAGCTGGATTTAAGGGACTCCATCTCTTGGTGCAGCAGATGCTCTGGATCTGTACAGTACCATTAGCTGTACATCATTTTAAAGGAGCTCATTTCATCTCACAACAAAAGAGGCACTGGTGGGCATCCTGCAAGTGATCTTCTACTGGCTATGAACACCAGGTGAAATATAGCCCTCTGTGCAGCCAGTAGCTATAGCCAGAGAGGTGAACTGCACCCCTGCTTGCCCAGTTCAAGCAATCAGGACTTCATCTGCTTCAGACTCTTTTGGGTTTTCTCTCTTACTTGGAGATGGAGGCTCATTTCCTTTTCCTTTATTATTGAAGTGTCAGTCTCCACCTAGATATCTTTTATACAGGGATCTATTATTTCAGTATGTTTGTTTTATCAGTTCTTTCAATGGCTCCTATTTGATTTGATCATAAATTAGACCCAGAAAAAGGTATTAAAAGCAGCAGCAGTGTACAAAAACTTACTTAAATTTATGGTAAGAAGTGACAGCCCTATTTTTTTTTCTTAGTGTTACCAACATCTCTACAGTTACAGCATCAAAAAATAAAATGAAATAAAATAAAATGAATAAAATAAAATAAAATAATTTTTTGTGGTTTTTTGGTTGGTTGATAGCTTGGTTGGCTGGTTGGTATGGTTTGATTTTTTGGTATTNTAAAAGCAGCAGCAGTGTACAAAAACTTACTTAAATTTATGGTAAGAAGTGACAGCCCTATTTTTTTTTCTTAGTGTTACCAACATCTCTACAGTTACAGCATCAAAAAATAAAATGAAATAAAATAAAATGAATAAAATAAAATAAAATAATTTTTTGTGGTTTTTTGGTTGGTTGATAGCTTGGTTGGCTGGTTGGTATGGTTTGATTTTTTGGTATTTTGTTGGGGTTTTTTTCTGCTTTATGTAGACCAATATTGGAAATTTCTCATAAATATCTGTAATTTAGCAGCTGGCACCAGCAGCTTATGACATAGTGGAAGTGCCAAGAAGGGCTGCTTTGTCTCTTGATGTTATATAAGTTCTTCCACTTTTCTTAGGTACCCACAAATATTTCATCCAACAGTACACATCAAAATTAGACTGCTTCCTACCAGTCTCAACTTAAGGATATGTATGTTTAAATGTTTTTTCCTTAGAGTACACTGCAGAGCTGAGATTATTAGACCTTTTCTTTGGAGTTTCAGCTTTTGTACACTATGTCTCTTGGATCTATGAGATCAAGAACGGATAATGAAGTACTGACTCTATTGGAACCTGAAAGCAAAGTTACAGCAGTATGAATACTATGACAGTTGAAGCTTCAAATGAGAAAAGAAAAAGCAGCAAATTAATTAGCCAAAACATCAAACCTACATACCTAACTTTTGTTGCATGAATGAGATGGATGCAGAGATATGAAGAACAGTACCAATTGCTTTGTACATTACCTTCTCTTCCATGCCAGGAACATACCATTCCTTTCAGTGAGCCTGGCCTTATGTTCCCCTCAATGGCATGCTGTAAATATTCTGTTAGTAGTCCCAGACACATGACAGACAGCCTTGAAATCCAAATAGTTTCTGTCAAATCCAAATGCCCCTCATTTTAATGGTGAGTGTGAAATGCAGGAGAGCATTCACATCTCTTTTGGGGAACAAGACTCCATCCTGTCTTTTAATTTTCATTGCCATGCTCCATGATTCCTCTGTGAATCCTCCTTCTGCTGCTTTTATTACTGTTGCTTTCAACAAGGCTGTAGCCAGTTCTGCTGCTGCTGCTGTGGCAGAGCAGTGGATGAGGAACGACAGCAGTAGCCACCATTGCAAACCTCTCCTGTCCTGGGGCTCTCTGTATACATGTGGTCTGTGCAGAAATCAGATCCTTTCTCTTTCTAACACAAATAATTTCTAAAACTTTCTTCTCCACAAAAAAAAAAAAAAAAAAAAAAACAAAAAAAAAACAAAACCAAAACCAAAAAAACCAAAAGGCCACAAGATAACCCAACTGGCCAAAAACAAAAAACCCCAAAACCCAACAATAACAACAAAAAACCCAAAAAACCCCAAAATCCCAGACCAATNAACAAAACAAAAAAAAACCAACCAAACAAACAAACAAAAAAACCCAACAAAAAGAGGACCAAAAAACCCAAAAAACCAAACCAACAACAAAAACAAAAACCACATTAAAAAAAAAAAAACTACCCAAAACAAAACAAAAACCCCAAACAACATACAGAAAACTAAAGCCTAAAAAAACCCACAGGTGTGGGTTCCTACTGGGCAGAAAACTGGTATGAATTGTGGCAAAATTGTGCCAGGGATTGTATTGATGATCTATTGGTGTGGACAGTCCCTGTGCTCCGACGCTGTTGTGTTTACTTCAAGAGATGGAGCTAGTACAGCCCACCTGTTTTAGCTCTGCAGCAGGATCCTGACTTGAAATAGATGAGTCACTGGCCTAGGTTTGTCAAGGGTTGAACCAGCTTGTCAGTGCCCCTTTCTGTGAGGAAAGTCCCTAAGTTCAGGATATTTCAGACAGAAAATCTGGGATCTAAATTCCAGCCCCTTGTTCCAACCCTCTCTGATCAGCAAACTTAAGGGTTTCCCCTTCTCCCTGTGAAATTCTCCCCATGACTCAGCTAGCATTGACCTGGAGTTACATTATTTGCAGAATCTCTATGCTTCAGGCATATTAGAAAAAATGTTGCCAAACAGTTCCACCACATTGCAGAACAGGATTCCAGTATCTTGTCTGCTTTGATTTTGAAGTGCTCTCAACAACATCGTACATAATCTTGTGGGTTTTTTTCCCGCAAGGCAAGGCAAAATACCAGCTGGAAGCTGAGGAGGAAACTGGCAGTGAAAATATGTCATTGTGTTACAAAGGGCTCATCTTTGCAGATAAATTTAAAAATTATAAATCTGTTTGATTCAGTTGAAAGAATACACCAAACTGCATGATACACTTGTATAACCTGCCTTCAATTCAGGCCAGCTTCTCCCTACAGGAGGATTTTGAAGAGCTCCTGCAATGCAGTAGGTTTACAGCCACATCCACCCCAGCCTCTGCACCCCACCTGTGTGGTGACTCAAGACAGGCAAAGAGAAAGGCTTCTGGGTTCACAACCAGCTCAGACAGCTGTTAGTGTCTCTAGTATTGATTGAGCAACCTAGCTTTGGGCATCCAAGATTGGAAGTTGTTTGGTCTAATTCACAGTTGTTTCTGTTCATCTATTATCCTGTTATATTTAATTTTGAAAGGGAAAATCCTCTTACAATATAATTACCTATGCAAACTCCACCATGCCTCTACGAATATGGTAGGAAAATGAAAATTTTATCTAACACCTGTGCACCTATGCAATCTACAAAGTCCTCTGGTTAAAAATAGTCTGACCTGGCTGCTCATTGTCTTGTGTCAAGTAACATGTCCCTTAAGTCAGAAACTCAGTGTCATACTGGCTTCAGGAGTAAGTGCTGTGCTTGTGATTAATACACATAAAATATGACAGAAATAGGGCAACTCAGTAACTGTTTGGATACAGTGTATTTTTGTAGTTGCTGAGCCATGTCATGTGGGGGGCACCCACAGGGGCATTTGTAGATATGCACATATAATGGAGTCATCCAGACCTTCTGAGACTATCAATTCTAGGATTAATGCTACTCTAACACAGATGTTTTTGAGTACAAGAATGTGTCTAGATCTTCACTGAACATAAAGGAGCCTGAAGTTACTGCTCAAAGGCGGACACACACATTGTAAACATGTGTGTTTTAAACATGTGCGTTACCTTGAGACCATCCTGGGTTAAATATCAAGGTATTTCACCCCAATTACTACTATTAGGCTAAAGTACAGACTACCAGAAGGCAGGCCTGCTTTGCTTCTACATAAAGTGGCTCTGGCTCTTGCTGAGTCCAGCAAGTAGATTTTCAACTACAGGACTAAAAAGCCCAGGAATGGAGGAGGCATAGGAATCTTAGACCTGTTTCAGGAGTGCTGATGAATTAGAGTCAGGGACTGGTGGCTGTAGCCCTCACTGGGTGTTTGAAGAAGTCAGATCTGAATTGGTGACTATTTTAGTAGATATGCATGCACTATTTTACAAAGTCTATGTGCCTCTATGTGCCTCTACAGATATTACTACCAATAAGCCATTACTCTTCAGAAGGCCATCTGCTTTTAATTTTTAATGCCTGTAGCATACATTTCTGAAGGAGAATTGCTGGCAGGGACCATCAGATAATCACACAGTGCTGGAGCTGGGGCCTGCCCAGAGATTGGAAAACCACATCTCTTAGTGGAAAAGTAAAAGAATAAGTCCTGAGGCTTGAGGCATTGCAGTCAGAGGGGAGTGTATGTAGTAAAGATATTGTTAACATAGCTGCCGCTCCTACACAAGTGGGGAGGGGCCCTTCTAGGTCACTGAACCTTGCCAGCTGAGGCACCAGACCTACTGTCCTGGCCATACTGCTATTGATACCTGGGCTAGTAGCCCGGGGCTCACTCACATGTACCTCCAAGAGCAGTATTCAATGCTGGCTGACACGCAGTCCATGAGTAGCTCTTGCAACCAGAAACTCTCAGGAACATCAGCAGCTGCAGGTCTACCCTGTCTCAATCTTCTAAGAAATTGCCAGTTTACTAACACAAAAAGAGCATTTTTAGCCTTTTAAAAACTTCCTCTAATGTCTTTGATTTTTGCTGATGATGAATTCTGCAACAGCCAGAGCACACCTGAGCTCTTCTCCCCATTACTTTACATAAATGTTAGATTTTGCTCATTTCCTTGGATGATTTTGTAGTGCATGCATCCCACAAAGTTCTACAGCTCTGCTACAGATGGTATTCATAATGGAAAAAAATATCTTGTAGATGTTTTTCCACAAGTAAACAATAGGTAGGAGACATACCGATTATATACTTAAAACTGAATTTACTAATCACTTCTAGAGAGCTATTTGTGCTCTTAAACAGTTGCATATTGGTGCCTAAGCTCTTGTGGATCTAGATCTCTCAACATGCCTTTGGCTGCACTTTCTATGGAGATATTTGGCCTTGAAATCACTTAGGCCAACCTTTTCAAATTTAAATGCCTAATTATGCGTTTAAATTGTCTTCCCACCTAATGCAAACGCTAGAAGTCCTTTCTATTCCTGCAGCACAAGAGCAAGGTTTAAAGCTGTCTCAGTAGCTCTGACTCCCAGGTGCTGAAGCAGGCACGTTCCCTTACCTGTCCAGATGACTATCATGTTAATGGCTTACTGCCTGCCTGTGGGCAGCCTTTCTGGACGCACCTGGCAGTGTTTAACCTGTTAGGTCTGTTCGAAGCTGTGGGTCTCTACGTGCTCCTAATCGTGAACTTCAGCCGTGCTCAAATCCACCTGTACGTCTTTCCGTCTGAATAACCTGCAAGCCTGGTCTCTGACAGTGGCCTTGAGCTGCCTGTAGCAGGCAGGATGGGCAGCCTCGGCAGGGACAAATTCTCAAGCTGGGCAAGAAGCAACCTCGAACTGTCGCTTGGTTCTAAGCTGTCTGTACTACACCTGCCCGCACCAAAGCTCCTTCCGACCTTAAGTCCACCTGCACCTCACTCACACGTCCTTCCCCTCCTGCAACTGCAGCCGCAGGCAGAAGCTCCCACAAGCCGTGGTATTGCAAGGAACGACCAGTCCGTAACCATTTGCTCTTGTGCGAGGACTTGGTTTGCATGTACTCGGTCTGCGACGAACATTTTTGTTTAAATTGTTGAGGTCCGGACAAAAATCACTACTAGGATCAGGGAGCTGGGCAGTGGCCGTTTCGGGACGAGACAGCAATGCTGTGCTGCGGGCTGCGCTCCGCCCCACCATGCTTTCGCCATAGCACAAACTGGTCTCCCCTGGGCACCATCGCGGCCTCCCCCTGGTACCGAGGTGCCACAGCCCGCCGCCCTACACCAGAGCGCACACACAACGGCAGAGCGGGTCGGCTCTGCCCACGGCTCTCAGGGAATCTCCCCTCGCTGCCAAGGTGAGACGGGGACAGGACCTCCCGCGGCTCCGGGCACCGGTGTCGCTCGGCATCGCCCGCCCCTTCCGCCGGCGGTCCCGCCTCTGCTCCCGGCAGCCCGTGCCGGCATGGCGGCGCCTGGCGCCTAGGGCCGCACGTGTGGGACTCGCTGCGGGGCCTCCGCCGCCGCCGCCACCATGAAGAGCAAGCCCACGGCCCACAAGTCGGGCAACACGCACCGGGTGAGCGCCCGCCCGGCCTGCTGGCCCCGGGAAGGGAGCTCAGGCTTCCGCCGTCGGTGTTAGTTCAGTGGTCGTGCCTCGCTGCCGAGCGGCACCGCGGCAGGAGGCGTGAGGGTGGGCGGGCGGCCTGGCAGGGTCCGCTCAGCGCTGCGAGGGTCCCGGCCGAGGCAGCGGGGCTGGAGTGCGGCTGCTGCCCCGTACCCGGCAGCTCCGGCCGCCGGGCCACCGTCCCTGACACCGCCCTAGTGTAGCAAATAATTCAGTGAAATTAACCGGGAAGGCTGAGAGCGGGACAGGTTGCTGAAATCTAGGTAGACTTCTCTGCATCTGTTATCGTGTTATGCAGAGGCGTGGGCTGCGAGCCTCGATTTGCAGGTCGGGTGGGTAGAGGGTGAGTCCTGCTCCTGGGTGTTTTGCCTTCATCTTCTTGTAGGGCTGATATTGAGGGGTGTTATCTGGCAGCCCGTCTTTAGAAGTGGGGTTTCTGTTTGCAGTGCATGTGCTATCAACAGAGATTTGGAAGGGCTGTGCTCAGAATTGAGTAAGAAATGTGTCCTTTTTTTGCAGTTTCTTACCTTTTCGGAGCGCCTAAGCAACATTAATATTGATATTATTCATCGGATTGACAGAACTGGGAGCTATGCTGAGGTGAGAGCAGCAATTGTTATTATGTTCTGAAATAACATCACAAGTAGACATACTCCATGAAAGAGTCACTTAAGAAATTTATTTAGGAGGAAATTGGAAAGGAGCTCATGCAAGAACTGCGTTTTCTGGAGCCTCATTTCATGCTTTGTTCCCTTCTACTTTTTTACCTGGTTTGCAGTATTGCCACTGAGGCACTTTGTCAGTACCACCCTGATGTCTTCCATGTGGCTGGTGGGCCTGTTTCTGAACATGAAAGATTGAAAGATGCTGCTGTGTAATTAAGCAGTCCTAAAACCAGACTTGGAAAGACTTGCATGTGCTGAGTAGTTGCAATAGAATCAGAAGTTTGCAAATCATAAGTTAAATAAGACCTCTAAGATTATTGAGTCTGACTGTTAACTTAACACTGTCAAGTTCATCATTAAACCATGTCCCTAAGTGCCACATCTACACATCTTCTAAATATTTCCAGGGATGATTATTCAACCACTTCTCTGGGCAGTCTGTTCTAGTGCCTGACCACCCTTTCAGTGAAGAAATTTTCCCTAATATCCAGTCTAAACCTCTATTACAATTACAGGCCATTTTCTCTTGTCCTATCACTTGTTACCTGGGACACATCACTTGTCACCTGTTGACACCCACATACTGGCAGCATGTGTATAAAGTATGAGCACGTGTCTTTATGGATCACAAGGATCATTTCTACGTGTCATATAAATCATCATTATGATTATAGTGCTTTGCAGGTTATTTCCACCTGGCCTACTGGATTGTTCTGAACTTCCCACTCAATAGCTGAGAGGATGCCAAAAGAAAATCCCAAGGCATTGTGCTGGGTGAGCTATGGCTCAGCATCTTAGATTATCAAGGCCAGTCAACAGAGGTATAAGAAGCAATTATGTAAACAAGTCCTGTCACCATAAAATATTTTCAAATGTGTTTTGAATATTGAAGGAAAGACTTATTTGCAGGGAAACTCCATAGTACCTGTTGAAATTAGTCATTGAGATTTTTTAGAATATTCTTTAAATGTTTGAGGCACTTGATAGTTGTCTTCATTTGAACCTCTCACCTTTACAGGACACATTCATTACGGTTGGTAGCTATTCCTCATCTTTGTTTTGGCAGGAGGTTGAAACCTACTTTTCCGAAGGACTGCGGAAATGGAAGGAGCTGAACCTCACTCAGCATTTTGGTACGTCATTTATATTAATGTCTCCTTTCCTTAGACTGCTGAAATATGTTTTTTCTTCATCCAGAGCCCAGTGGGAGATTATTGACTGGTTTTTGGACTGGGCTCTGGAGCACTGTTATTCTTTAACACCCTACATGCTTCCCAGGAACTGGACTAGTTTTCAGGGCTTCTCTTTTGTTGTTTGAACAGTGCAATTCTATAATGAAGTGGCCAACAAATGCCAGTCCTTCAACCAGCTGGTTTATTACCAAAGTGCTGTTGTGCAGAGCTTGAAGACACATCTGCAAGTCGAAGGCAGTCTTGCTTACCAACCCCTATTAAAGTAAGTATGTGGTCACAAAAAGTACTCATAAGCCTTGATGGTATTACAAGTAAGCATGACTCCTGTTGTAAGTGTCCTTTATCTTTGTTGTGCCTGAGGAAAATAGGCAATGAGATGCCCAAAGTGGTTGTATTTCCCTGGTAGAGCTTTATGGTTCTAAGTCTTCAAAAAAATACAGTTGTGGCAAGGCAAAGAAATTGGCTGGAGTGCTTACTGAATGTCAGACATTATATTAATGTGCTTTGTTTGATGTTAATAATTTGTTTTCTTGTTTACTGCTGTGTGCTTGGTTTTTGCAAAATCTTTAGATTCTTGCCATCCACAGCTGCCTAATAAGTGGTATTTTTGAAAAAGTGAGAAGGAAAAGTGATGCTGCCTTTCTTTCCAAAGAGACTGTGGTGGATTATGCAGTGTTTGACTAGGTTTTGATTGGTTTGTTTTTGAAATGCACTAACACTGGTGTATTTTCTGAAACACAGTCTAGTGGTGCAGCTGGCTCGAGATCTTCAGGCTGACTTCTATCCTCACTTTCATGACTTTTTCCTGGCCATCACCAAGTTATTGGATACACAGGACACAGAGCTGTTAGAATGGGCTTTTACCTCTCTTTCCTATCTCTACAAGTATTTGTGGAGATTGATGGTGAAGGACATACACAACATATACAGGTAAAAACCATATTTAATGTCTGTCTTGATCAGCAGTTACTAGATGCTGTAGAAATGTAAATGCCACATGAGTACGTGGCTTAATGCTTCAGTATACTTTTCAGCATGCTTTCTCAGCTTTTTTCAGAGAGGGACTGGCCAAGCTCCAGGGAGTTACCAAATGACTTCTGGGCTTGGGGAGTTCCTGAGCTGCAGGTGCTTGAAGGCTGATTTCATATGTGCTTGCTGTGTTTTTAAACCTTTCCCAGGTACCTGCTTTTGGCAGCTGCTGTAGACTGACTGAGCATGTGGCCTGACCCAGTGAGACCACGTGTTCAGTCTTAAATTGCTGGTGTAGCTGGGCTCTTCCTTTTGACACAGACAGTGGTTCCATGTTTCTTCCTCCTAATTTCAGTTTGGAACAGATGGAGCAAAAAACTGATTGCAGAGTTTCTCCCCAGCCCAGGCTAAACTGTCGAACATATTGAAAAATGATCTGCTCAATTTGAAAGAATCTGAAGCACCACTCCCTCTGCAATGAACCTGTGATGAGCCATCTGCCACTGTTACTGATACCAGCAAACTGCAAATATTTGTCAGCTTTGCAAACTGAATCTTTCATAACTTTTAAGTGTACAGGAGAGCCTGTTGGCTCAACTGAAATACAAATCGGGCATATAAATCAACTTTTGTTTCACTTATTGTTGCTAAACATATATCTTGAAAATTTTGATGCTACAATTGAATCTGTGTAGGTCTGCAGGTTTGAAAGATATTTCTGATTGTGTCTTAGATTGCCTGGCACTATCATTTGACCTTCTTTGCAGAACTCTTGTTATTTATGCAGGGAGAGTGGAAAGGAGTCTACATGAGGGAAGGTATTGGCCCTCTGTAGAAGGACAGATTCTTAGTATTTGTGAAAAGTGGTTATGTAAAGTGGAAACAATTTTTTTAACCAGCTGATGGCAATTCTTGCGTTGCCCCTAAGACAGTGGATTATTTTGTCTCTTTGTAGCCTGTACAGCACCCTGCTGGGTCACCACAAACTCCACATCAGAAACTTTGCTGCTGAAAGTTTTGTCTTTCTTATGAGAAAGGTAAGTGGAATGTTTGTACTTTGGTGCTATCTTCATTTTAAGGTGGTTTTTTGATTCAATATGCAATATGAGGTTTTTTTCCAGAGAAGGGTTAACAAAGGCTGAACTGGCATACAGCGTGTCCTGAATTGTCATTTTTTTGTCATTTTGTTGGGGTTTTTTTTGTCATACTGAGAATGCCATGCATTCTGTGTCAGTAGTGGCAAATAGAGGCCTTAGCACTGTTTGGAGACGTTAAACTAAATGCCTGTGGTCAGTTCATCTGAAAGGACTAGAAATAGTAAGGTAAACCTGCAGAAGGGTGGCTTGGATTTGTATATGCACATTTTTCTACTGGCTTTTTCACAAATACTTAAAGGCCTTTGTAGAACTGAAAGCCTTGTGACGTTTTTCCACTCCTGAAGATCTGTATGTAACATTCCCAGACAGATCAGCCAATATCAGACAGCAGCCTTTCATGGAGTAAGGAAAGGGAGTGGTAGTTTTTTGGATTTTCTTTAGTCAAAACGTACAAAAGCCAGGATTCCTTAGACTGGCTAGCAAGTTTGAGTATCCTTGTTTTTGTCCTAAGTTGAGAGACCTTAATAAAGCATGTTCATTTGATTGGTTGTTTTTGGAAATTTCTAAACTTTAAGTCAAATCCTCAGAAACTGAGGTGTTTACAGTATTGGACCAAAAGTCCCTGCAGTATTCTCAAGTGTGGTTCTAGTTTTGGATGACTGGATTCTGTGTTCAGCTGATACATGTCTCTTTCTCATCAGGACAGGGACTTTTTTGTTTCAGTTGTGACCAGTTTAACAGTGCATTTATGCACTTGTTTAAAATCATGAGAAAAATGAAGCCCATATATTTCAGCTGCAGTGACCTCAGCAGCTCTGTGTACATTCTGGGGTTGTGGGAGTTGTAGTGAGTGAATAGCTGATCAAATTTATTCTTTGAATTTCTTGTGTGGTCACAGAAATAATGAATTTGAGCTGTTGTGGGAAGGCAGGACTAGGAGAACAACATGGTGCTGTGGAGCCTTTTGATTGTCTCTATCCATCTGGCAGCTCTGAATGGAAGATAACATTTTTTTCTCCTTATATTTTGCAGGTTTCTGATAAAAATGAACTCTTCAATTTAATGCTCCGTGACCTGGGAGAGCACCCTGAAAAGGTGGAAGGTGTAGGACAGCTGCTTTTTGAGATGTGCAAAGGTGTTCGAAACATGTTCCACTCCTGTGCAGAGACGGTAAAGACAAGATTGCTGCTTCATCTGTCACTGTTACAGGCCTTAGGCAGTGCTCACTGAAACCAGGAGGGTTTTCTCCTTCACCTCAGTGAAAGTTACCTGATGATAAGCATGTTGGTAATTACCTGGTGGGATCTGAAAGCCTCCTAAGAATATTTTTGGAGACAGGAAGGTTGTTTTAAGTAATTCTTTTTCAATATTCCTGTATGCTGAAATCACACTTCTTGCTGATATTTCAGATTTTAGGTGATAGCCTTTTTTTTTCCCCATAGTCATTCAAGAAAGAATTGAGATCACTGGAATATTTTAGCAATACCTTGCAATAATTTGGATTAGGATTGCTAGATTTATTTTCTAAGTATAAGAACACAATATACTCTTTTCCTGTGCAGGCTATGAAGTTAATCCTGATGAAGCTGGGGCCTATGACTGAAGAAGAAATTGAGCTACCATGGGTAGCTGTTGGAGAAGCCTTCAAGCAGATGATCAGATCAGCTGCGGTGCATATCCATAAGGAGCATTTTGACATAGTCTTCAAGTGCCTGGAGGTACACTGATTATTTTTCTTCTTAATGTTATTTTTTTATTCATGAGTGACTTTATGACAGTAAAAGGGAAGCTTTTTGCGCTTCAGGTCTTTTTAAGGCAAAGAGCTAAACCTAGAAATCAAAGTTTGAACTTTGCAGCCAAGTACTGAAAATCAGAATGTTTTCAGTCTGGGTGTTCCTGTGTTGCTGCTTGGGGGTTACACTCTTGTTTAAAGGAGCACAGCTGAGTACTGTGGGCTGTGCTGTGTTGGATCAGGGTGATGTAGAATAGTCAGCAATGATGCAGCCTGGCAGTGTGTTTTGCTTACCTGACCAATATTTAAAAGTTTGCAAACATCTGGTAGGGGGATTGAAGCCTCTTGCAACTGACAACAGACTGTGTCAGTTGTGCTCCTGAGAGGGATGAAATGGGAAACTGCAGGAAATGGGTCACATGAGCTTTTTTATGGTAGTTCTCCGAGCATGGATTAATAATTCTTATTGGTTCCTTCTTGAGACTGCTTTCCTGTGACTAAACAGTATCCTAGAAAATCTCATCCTGTTCCTCTGTCCTCACCCAATAGGATAAGCAGTTTTTACCTGACTGTCATTAGCTACAGATTTGTTTATCACTGGATGTTTTGTATCCCTGAGGTTTCTTTGACTCAGCATCTGCAGTTGTTACAAAATCTTGGAAATTCCTGACATATTGCCTTTTATTTTTAATGAGGCTTTTTCTTTTACCCTGGGAACTGATGGATGCACGGGGGATATCTTGCTCAGAGGGAAGTATTCATATAGTGTGTGATAGCTGTCTAAATTGGGTTCAATTTGTTGGATCAGGGATGGGAGTTTATATTTTCTGGACAGAAAGAGACACTACTGTAGAATGTACATTATATGAGTAATCTCTCAGCATCCACATTAGCAAAATGATGCATAAAGTGTAAAAGTACCTAAATTCTGATAATTCCAGTGAAAGCTGGGTGCTTCCAAACCATTGTGGATGTGGAACCCAATATCTCTCTTTCCTACTTTGTATGTCAAGTGTCAGCCTTTCTGGGGACCCTCGTTTTAGGAGTTCCATGTGTTTCTGTCCAAGGAATCTGGGATGTGTTTTTACCTAAGGGAAATTTCACAGTGTTTCTGCAGGGTTTAATTTGTGGAATATGTATGAAAGAGCCAACGATAGTTTTTTGGGCAGCTGAGATACTGATTATTCAGAATGTCCTTCAAATAGCAGTAAGTGAAACAGAGTCTGTTCATTTATCTGAAGCATTTAAGTTCCCTATTTTATTTAAACAGGAGTCACTCCTAGATTTGCAGAGGAAAATAACGAAGGTCAACTGCTCTGTGGCTTCAGAGCAGATGGAGAGGATTCTGCAAGCTTATCTGATCTTAGTGGAACATGCAAATGGATCTAAAATATCACTGCCTGAAGATGTCTGTCAGGTGGGTCAGACTGGCAATTAGATGTGTCAGAGAAATGTCATTTGACTATGGAAGAGGTGTGGTCAGCTGAAGCACTAGTACACACTTCTGATGCATGCATCACTGGGCTTAGGATTTGAGTGAACAGAGACATATATTTTGAGTATTGCTACCTCTCTGATCCTGTGAGATTTTACCTCTGTATTGTAATGCTAATGTAGCCCAGCTTTAAATGAGTGATGGGGAAAATGGGCTACTGCTTCTAGAGTCTGTTCCTGCCACTGTGGAGGAGACACCCCCGCCCCCCCATATCAGTGGTATAGAGCAGTTCTGCCAGATTCACATACATTTGATCCCATTAGGCTAGATTTAGGGCCTTCAGACTTCAGTGGGGCTGTTAGGATTTGTTTCTGTGAGCTGAAGCTTAGAACTCTGTGCCCTCCTGGTCCAGGGACTGTCTAGGCCATTCAGACCAGATAATGGTTATCTTCATGGACAAATATGAGTTCTCTCTTTTCATTTCAGGTTTTAATAAAAATGTTACAGACACCCTATCTCTCATCATCTTGCTGCAAGATGCTGCTGAATGCCATTTCTGCATTCCTGCTGGCGGAAAATGTTTTGTTGTCAGATTCTTTGACCAAGGAAGCTATTCAGAAGGTAACAAGGATTGCTGCTTACACCAGAAATCCCACTCTTCAAATTCTTTAGAGCAGGGTGATTTCTGGACATTCTGTTTCAGGCTAGGAAATATGCTATAAGCTTCCCTTCAGCCTTTTTGCACAGATAATGAAGAACCTGCCCAATGCCTTAAATAAAGTCTGATGAGGTCTTGGGATTACCTGACAGTCTTGCACGGGCTGTCAGTGTAGCAATGTCACCATGGCAGACATCATTGCAATGAAATCCAGGCTCTTATTCAAACACCTATGGCCTCTGTAGAGAAAGGAAGTAGAACAGTGAAGGAATACATCCTGTCTGTGGTGATAAAGCAGATAATTGAGTCAAACAAATGAAAAAAAACCATTTTTCATTAAGTTTCCAAGCATTTAATGAGCATGCCTTAGTCTTGTGAACCAGGTTCACACAAGTGAAATTTTGATTTAGAAAGTACAGGGGTAAGCATATTTCAGTACTACCTTTGTTCCTGGAGCATTGACATTATTAGCTGCATACATTCCTATCAAATGTAGTGTTGCAAAGATCAACAGGAGATTATACTATGGAGTCTGACTCTTTAGTTTTCATGTAACAGTAAATTATAATTTTGCAATTAACAGTGGACCATAGTTGTTGTATGTGTGAAAAAAAAATTCAAATAAAAATGCCATGCAATTTACATTGGGAAAGCAAGACTTGGAATTGTTTAAAGAAGATCAAATTTCATCTGGTCTTCAGTGCTGACTTGTGCTGAAGTAAGATTGGTTTTGCCTGTGGCATGAGGCCAGTTTTGCTCAGCAGACTTCTTCAAACATTTGAGGATATTTATGTGGGCTTCTAGTGAACTGGAGGAGGCTTAAAGCTGTCCTTGTGTTCTGAAGGGCCTGGGAAAGAGAGATCTGGGTGTGTATTTTGTCTTGGCATTGAGGAGTACTGATCCTGGGTATCTCAGAGGACTGTTTCTGTTATGGATCCTTCAGTAGCACAGAGGTTTGCTCTGCCCATGAGGTAGTAAAACTTCCTGCAGCCTGCTACACAGAAAAAAATGCCAAGTTGAAGTATGTTTTGGGCCTAAGCTTTTTCCTAACAGTTAGTGTGTCAGTGCTGCAGTCCTATCACTTTCAACTTCTATTTTCCCTATCACACTGAAGAGATAGCTCAGTTGTCTTTGCACAGAGACAGTAGGATCCAGCAGTGTTCGTCAAAAAGTGTTGTGTCAGTAGGGTTTGTTAAATTGGACTGTGCGTTTCTGTACCTGAATTGGTCACTTGGAAACAATGCTGCTCTGTGTGCTGGAATAGCAAGAGAGCCAGGCAGAGTATCTCAAGAGTTCAAAGAATGCTTGATTTGTATACCAGAAAACATGTCCCATGGGTAGTGAAGAGGTGACTATGAAATGTCTCTCATTCTTCAACCTTTCACTTGCATCTTGCAGGTATTTGCGAGTAGATTTGAAGGGCATTTTCTTTTGGACTTCTCTGAAGCAATGTTCACAATGAAGCAGTTTGAGAGGGTAGGTGGAAGTGATTGTGCCTTATGTTTATTTTTGTTGCTAAAGGGAACAACTGGAGAATCCACAGTATACTTACCTGCCTTGAATGCTGAAGGATTCCTGTGTATTGACATGATGTTTAGATAAACTTCTGTTATGATCTGATAAAAAGGAAAGAGGTTACTTGTGCTATTGTGTTAAAGTTGTGTAAGGGTTCTCAGAGTTGGAGAAGGTGACAGGTATCTGTTCACAAAAAGAAGCTTGTTAAGAAGGTGAGTGTGTTATGGATGGGACGAAGAGAATGAGTTCTGGTAGAAACTAAGTGGAAATGAAGAATAAGCCATATAAGTGGCAATCTGGGAGGAATCAAATTAATTAAATGGAATGGGAGGTGAAAGCCAAGTCAAGGATCTGGAGTGTCCTGATAAGACTGGATTTGGTGCAAAATGAGTTTTTGCATTAAATTACAGTCCCTGCTGGTGTCTAGGGGCACCAGAACTGATAAGTCTAATGCTTTGCTGGCTTATTTTTGAGCATTTGGATTTCTCTGTGGTTGGTGTCGTGGGTTTTTTTGAGGATTTGATGATGATTAAAAAGACCTCCCAATCTTTGACTTTTTACGTTTTTGGTTTTTTTTTGTCTCTTCAGCATTTTCTCCCATGCTTTCTAGAATACATTGAACATTGCTTCTCTGACACAGATGACATCACAAAGGATGAGGCCGTGGCAATTCTGGCTAAACTCATTTTAGTGAAAGCTGAGCCTCCTACTATTGGTTCAATGGCATTTGAAAAGTATCCTCTTGTTTTCACTGAAGCATCTGTCAGGTGAGACTTTTCAAGTTTAGCTAATGCTAAATGTGTGTGGCTCTAGGCCTGAAGGCAGTGCAGAGCACATAAAAGTTGCCCTCCAGTATTTGCTGGAGTTGTGTAAAATGGCAGAATTGCTGGCAGATTTGCAAACCAAGTGATATAGTAGGATATCACTTTCCTTTTTGAAATTATATGAGAAGAGGTGCCACTTAGGAAAGGTGGTCACTGATACAAACAGTGCTGTGGTGCACGTATGATGGGGATCTGTTACACCATCATGCAAACTGCATCCCTTGGCAGTTAATCTTTGTAGTGAGTGCAGCAGTTCAGCTTCTCATCATTACTAACCTCCTGCTTGTGCCCCAGCTTTTTTCCCTGTGTGCATATGTCTTGTCCAGCAGCTTTCTTGGCAGCAGTACAATAGTCTTGCCATAGAGCACAGCTGGATATCAAAGGACATGTAATTAATCCAGAAGCAGCACTGTGCTGGCACAGCTTGACTGCTTTTAGTTGCAAACCTAGCTAAGCTGCAATGAAGTGGTTGCTTTCCCTGGAGCCTCTTTGGAAAATTAGGGGTAACCACTGGAGCACAGAATGACCATTGCTAATGTAATGATAGTGATTTTTCTAGTAATTCTAACTCAGCTAATTCAGAACTTTTGACTTTGTATTGCCTTTTATGTAAGGTTTTGTTTTTCCTTTAAGCAGTCTACTCCGTGTGTTTTTTTCCTATTTTTATTTAATAACAGTGGAAGCACTGAGGTTTCAGGACAGAAAGTTGAGTCAAAATGATTAAACTTGGTTTTCTTCCCTTGTTTTCTTTGTTTCTTGATCTCTCTATTTTTTTTAGTGGTTTGGAGTACAGAGCTGCAAGGACCTTGGTCCTGCTTGGACTGTTTTTTTTTGTCTCTTGCAATGTCAGTGGTATAAATTATGGTCGGGAGACATCTCAAGAGTTGCATACCCCATCTCCTACCTAGTTTTTAAATACTCCAATTCTGGAGATTTCTGAGTCTGTGCCAGTACTTTGATATCTTTATACTTATACAGGTGGTTTTTGATTTATTTGGGCTTTTTGGCTTTTGGTTTTTTTTCTCAGGTTGTTAAGGGTTTTTCCCCCAGTCCTCAGTGTATAACTTAAACCTTCTTTACAGCAGTTTAAATCCCTTGCTGCTTATCTTATCTGCTGGAAACATAAAGAGCAGAATATTTCTTACTCTTTGCATCAAGCTTTTACAAGTAGCAGGCTTTCATCATCAGGCATGTCTGAGATCTTCTTGCTCTGGACCAACAATCCTAATTCCTTGAGGTTTATCTCATAAATGTATTTTCTTAAGCCTCTAATAATTCTTATTGTTGGCTTTTTATGAGCTTCTGTATTTCTTGAAGAGTGAAGCCTATGCAGCCTTCTGACTGTGATCTTGCAAGCACTGGGTGGAATGGAAAGATAGCTGTGCATGGAGTGTGAAGGACTCCTGTTCATATGTTCCAGTATGTTGTCAGCCCTTTCTGCCTGCAAATAGGCTTGTTGATTTGGGCTCTCCTTGTGATTCCATTTAAGTTCCAAAACTTTAACCTCACTGATTGTTTTCTGTCATCCATGTATGTCAATGCTATCATGGTTTATTAACAACAGTTATAGAGATGATGCTCAGGTGCTCCTAGAGTCTATATGTCCCAATTGTGAGGGTGTCCAACTGAGAACCAGTGTCTTTCTGGAAATATTCTGGAAATATTATTTGAACTTGAAATAAAGAGCTGACATTTCTTGTGGGCCATGTTTTGTGCTCTTTAGCATGCCTAGATGATGTTTTATGCAGTAGAGGACATTGAGAAGAAAAAAATCGCTTGTGTTATGCAAGTCCTTTTTTGCTAGAAGTAGACAACATAATTTTGAGTATCATAGAAGCAAAAGGAACAATCTCTGATATGCAGTGGTGAATTACTAAAAATTTTGGGTTTATTTTTTAGCTCTAATACAAGGCAACAAACAAATAAAAGACAAGGAGAAAATGCAGGAGTACCAGTGTTGGATCATGTGCTGTCTTTAATGCATTTACCAGAGAAGGAAAACATCACTGACCTTTCACAGTCTTGGGTTGCCTTGGTTGTACTACCACATATTAGGTAAGGGATATTCTAAGGTAATGTTGTCATGTATTTCAGTAATACTGTCTACTTTCTTACTGCCTATTAGCTCTCTTTCTGTAAAAAATCACTGTACTAAGGAAAGGACAATAAAGGCTAGTGCTAGGCTCAGGAAACTGGGGTTAAAAGATAAAAACAAGTGCTGCATGGAAGTACCATGAGTCAACAGTAAAGACAGGAATAGAATATCAGCTTCTTGATTGCCTACTCACTAAATTTGGTGCTTTAGTGTATAGGGATGTTCTTGACGCATTTCAGTTTGTGTGTTTTAAGCACTATCCTCTCTCAACAGTATTTCTTCAGTAATTATTGAAGGACTAGTTAGAAAGAAGATGCAGTGAATGCTACAACTGAAATTGTGAGGCAGAAATAGCAGAAATGTTTTGCTGCTGGTTTCAAACTTGGAATGAGCTACCTGTAATTTAGTAGAGATAAATGTGATAGAGAGCTTTTATACATAGGTGTCAGTGTAACAGAAATAAAAGTCTTCCCATTTATTTTGAACAGACCAATGAACAAAGAGTACATTCTGCCTCATGTGACGAGTTTTATAGACTCTCTCTTCACAGCCATTGACAAAGGAAGCCTCTGCAAAGGTTAGTTACAGTCACTTCTTGTTTATTTGCTTTTTGTTGATATATAAAAAAATAAAAGCAGTTTTTCTGATTGCACAAAGCATGAAAATGAATAGTGGTAGTATTGTATCCAAAATTACCAGCTTGACTTAAACTAGAAGAATAAAGCTTGGGAGGAAACAACCTCCAGGAAACAATGGGGGAACATTTGCTGCTCTTAATAATGATGGGGTGACAGGTGTCCTGCGTAGTGGAAGACGGGTAGTGGGGAAGGAAAAGAAGAAAGTGAGAAAAAAAAAGAGGAAGGAAATCTATCTAAACCAAATCCAGGCTGAAGCTGTCAAGTGAAGGAGAGACTGTTGACTCATAAGCTCCAATTCAAACCTGTAGCGCAAAGTTTAGGACATTAGCACCTGTCAGTTAATAGCTACTCATCAATGACAGCTATAAACTCCAATTAAATATCATTATCTCAAACCCTTTGAGCTCTGTGGTGGGTACCAAAAAAGACTGTTGTGGTTTAACCCCAGCTGGCAACTAAGCCTCACACAGCTGCTCACCTGCTCATACTTGCCCAGTGGGATGGGGCAGGGAATCAAATCGTAAAAGTGGGAAAGTTTGTGGACTGAGATGAAGGCAGCTTAATAGGTAAAGCAATAGCCACACACAGAAGCAAAGCAAAACAAGTCATTTACCATTTTCCATGGATGGGCAGGAAACTTCCAGGAAAGCAGGACTGTGCCATGCATAATGGTGACTTGGGAAGACAAACACCATCACTCTGAACATTCCCCACTTTATCTGCTGAGCATGACCATATGGTCTGAAGTCATCCCTTTGGTCAGTTGGAGTCAGCTGTCCTGGATGTGTTCCCTCCCAACTCCTTGTGCACTCCCAGCCCACTCACTAGTGGGCTGGTGTGAAAAACAGAAAAGGCCTTGATGCTTTGTGAGTGCTGCACACTGATAACAAAAACATCCCTGTGTTGTTAACACTATTTTCAGCACAAATCCAAGCCAGAGCGTCATACCAGCTGCTATGCAGAAACTCAGCTCTATCCCAGCCAAAACCAGCACATTCTCTGCCTGTTATTCAATACAATTTATGTCATGCTCAGGTACCACACTATCCAATGCAACCTCATTATCCACCCCTTCCCCTCCCATCCTTGGATATAATATCATTCCCTTAGTCTGTGAACCACCCCTGTAAAGTGTTCACAAAATATCTGCTGAGTTCATTTAATCCATGAATCTGGGCTCCATCTGTTACAGTGGTCACTCAGGACAGGAGAGTTGGTGTCTTGTGTGAAATTCTTTGCCACCAGAGTCAGCTTATGTTAATTCACTGCTGTACTTGCACTGCTTCTTTCAAAGTTTGTCCTCCATAGGTTTGGGTGGTTCCTGCTACAGTAATTCCTACATGTGACTTAAAACTACAACAATCAACTGAAATAGGTTACAACAATTGTAATTTGTATCTGTTACAATCTCTACCACAGTCCCTTTGGGCCAGGCCACAGGGCTTAACATTGCAATGCACTCTTCTCCTTGCCCCTGCTTGGGTTTGAATTTACCCACAGTCTTATTAGGAGAGTACCTGCTCCAAGTGGAGTCTTACCTATGAGTCCCAGTTTCTCCTGGGGTATACCTGCTGTGGTGTAGATTTCTCATCACCACAGGTGTTTTGGGGTGCACCTGTTCCAGGGCAGCCTTATCCATGGGCCACAGTGCCTTCAGAGATATACCTGCTCCAAATGTGGCCATACCCATGGCTGCTCTCCCTCAGGAATGTACCTGCTCTGTCATGGACTTGTCTGTGGCCACACACTTTGAGGTGCTCCAGCATGACCTCGTGCATAGCTGGTGATGATTCACAGTGTACCTGCTGCAGCATGTACTTACCCACAGGCACAGATGCTTCAGGTGTACTTTCTCCAGCATGGATTTACCCTTGGGTCACAGTTCCTTCAGAGGTACACCTGCTGCAGCATAGACATAACTAAAGCCATAGTTGTTTTGAGATGGGCCTACTTTGGCATGGACTTAACCACAGCCACAGATGCTTTGGGTTGTCCTGCTCCTGTGTGAACTCGCCCACAGGTCACAGTCTGATTGACTCAAATTCACACTGGAGTTCCAGCCTGGCTTTTACAGCAGGACAGAAAGAACAGCACTGCCCTGGCCACCTGCCCACCTGGCTACATTGCCATGGTTGTTATCAAAATGTTCCCAGGTACAGCAGAGAGGGATGATAAGCAGTACAGCACTACAGCTGTGAAAGCAAAAAGCAGTCACTAATGATCAGTGGCTGCTAGTATACAGTAAGACAAGCAAACCTAATGGCAGGCACAGAAGCTTGCCAATTAATAGCTAAACAGCAATAACAGCTATCAATCAGGGTTCAATCTGGCACATTGCAACCTTGCACTGCTCAGGCTCTGTGTATGCCAGAGGCACATTGCTGTTCCTTCTAACCTTGCAAGCCACATGTTGGGTGCCAGAAAGAGGTGTTGTATCTTAACCTCAGCCAGCAACTGAGCCCCACACAGCTGCTTGCTTACTCAGCAGGGATGAGGGGAGAGCATCAGAAGGGTAAAAAGGGAGAAAACTCAAGGGTTGAGATACAGATAGTTTAACAGGTAAGGTAAAAGCCATGCATGCAAGTGAAGCAAAACAAGGAATTCATTCGCCACTTCCCGAGGGCAGGCACATGTTCAGCTATCCCCAGGAAAGCAGGGCTCCATCACTCATAACAGTTGCATGGGAAGGCCATGCCTTCTTCTTTCCCCTGTTTTAAATGCTGAGCATGGTGCCATGTGGTAGGGGCTATCTTTTTGGTCAGTGGGGTCAAGCTGTCCCAGCTGTGTTCCATTGGTAAAGTTAGTTTTCATCATGGTGGCTGTATGGGGCTGTGTTCTGGATTTTTGTTGAATACAGGGTTGATAATACAGAGATGTTTTTGTTACTGCTGAGCCTACAGCTGCTGCCAAGGCCTTTTCTGCTTTTCATGGTGCCATGCTGGCAAGGAGGCTAAGGGTACATGGCAGGCTGGGAGGAGGCACAGTCAGGACAGGTGACCCCAGCTGACCAAAGGGATATTCCAGACCTTATCACTTCATGTTCACTTTATAAATTGTGGGGAAGGAGGAGGAAAGGAAGGGACATTTGAAGTGAAGGCTTTCGTTTTCCCAAGTCACCACTACCTGTGATGGAGCCCTCCTCTCCTGGAGATGGATGAACACTTGCCTGCCCATGGGAAGCAGGTCCTTGTTATATTTTGCTTGTGTGAATGGCTTTTTTGCTTTATCTTAAGCCTCAAGTTTTCTAGCTTTTACCCTTCTGATTCTCTCCCTGAGCCTGCTGGTGGGGGAGTGGGCAAGTGGCTGCAGGGGGTTTGGTGGCTGGCTGGAGTTAAATGACAGGACCCTTCCCAATGCCTTGTGTACCCCCAGGCTCCCCACTGGTGGAGTGGGGTGAGAAGCAGGAAAGCCCTTGGTGCTGTGTGAGTGCTACTCATCAGTAACAGAAACATCCTTCTGTTTTCAACAGTTTCCAGTACAAATCCAACACAGAGCTACATACTAGCTGCTATGAAGAAAATTGCCTCTATCCCAGCCGAAACCACCACACCATCTCTGACCCAAGTGACACCACCAATTCTAAATGCTGCATCTTTTCTCCAGGAAGAGATGGTCACTGGTTGTCTTCCCTCTCTGACCAGGAAAAAAAAAATTAACTGAGCCTGCATAGAGCAGGGCAGTTGTTACTCAGAGAGCTAGAAAGTATTTGACTTTGTGACAAACTCTAAACAACTTTTAGAATGGCTCAGGTTGAGTGTTCATTGTTCCTTTGTTTGTAAGGGCTGTCTGTCATTTTCCATTTATAATACCTTTGTTAATATTCCTAAACATATCCACCAATCAGCTCTGCTGCTTTTTCTTCTTTAAAGAAGTTTTGTCAGGCATTTAGGTCTTTCTTTTATCATATTTGCAGGTTTTTCATGCTGTCATGATTGTTTTATTGGTAATGTACTTAGCCTAAAAAAGGAATATCTAGAATTTCTTTTCTTGGGCCTCATCTTTGCTGGCAGTAGTAGCAGCACTGCTCAGGCTCTGTGTGCGTGCCAGAGGCACATTGCTATTTCTTCCTTTGTTGATAAGGGAAAAGAAAATAAATGCATCCTCAGTCCTACACTCATGCCTCCTATTGTCCCATATTCCACTTATTTGCTTGGTTTTCTTCACCCTTCTCCCAAACTAGGGTTTTCTGGATGCTTTTTTCATCCCCTGGCATTCTTTCTACCTTCGGGATTCCTGCAATTCTTTCACCTTCTGCTAGGACTCCAGTCTCCTCTCACTGCCTGTACAAGGCTCCCAGCCCTGTGTTCCATTTGACCTTCCTGCCCTCTGAGCCCTGAGGCAAAGTGCAAGTTCCAGAACTGGGTGTTTTTGGTGTTCTGGTTGCTGTGGAGTGCAAGGAAACGGGCTTGAAAACTGGGTCAGAGCAACAGCAAGGTATCACTGGCAGCTCTTCAGGGTCAGTATGGAAGTGCTTCCCTTATTGGTCACACAGGTGTGTCTGTAGGGAGGTGGAAGCTGCTATCTTTGTCCAGCGTGAGCACACTGCTACCAAAGGGCATACAGATTGCAACTTGGGAACTGTCCTTACCCTGTAGATGCAGAAAGTTTCCTCCTGTCATTACTTGATGTTTCTTCTTTCTTTGAGAAGCTCCTTATTGGAGGTTAATGGTTAGCAGGGTCTGGCACATACCTGGGGAATTAAGCAACTTAGAGTAGAGGAATGTTTGCAGAGGAATAAATAGGATATGAATACTCGCTTGCCTTTCTTTTCCATTGGCAGCATGTAAGACTGTTAAATCTTTTAAAAACTTTCTTTAATTTGCCTGGTTTAGGAACAAATGAAAGAGATGAAGGATTATTTTTTTTTAAAGCAACCTATTTGCTAACTTAGAAGTGTGATGGGAAAGGAATTGCCCTTTCTTGCCTGGCAGGGCATTGGCTATCATGTGCTTCTGGGAAACCCTCTATCTCAAAAGGAGTCTGAGAGGTTTAGAAAGGAGACAAAATTCAGCAAATCCACTTGCCGTTCACTAATATATACTCAGTCTTTAGGTACATGGGACAGCTTCGAAGATCTTACACAGTAGTGGATTGACAAAGTTCCAGAGTTTATAGGCACCTGTGTGGTGGTAGCATCAGTATGTATTTTTGCTTTGTTTTTGCTACATTCATATCAATTTGGCAGCATTTCTTCCTTTTTAGCAGAGTGCTGTCTGCAACTCCTGCCACAGTGCTTAGCTCCAGATCCCTGCTTTCTGCACATGTGGGTGTGATGGAAACATGCTAACTGGGAGCTGTCACAGCTTTCAGTGCTGGCTTGCTGGAGGTGGCACTTTGATAGCCAGGGAAGCACTTCTTTTATGTGTTATGATTATGTTTTATGGTTGGAAAATACACATGCCAGTTCTTGGATCCATATGCTACCTTATTCCTCTGACTCCAGCCTTTTCAGGATGGGCACGCACCATACAAGCACAAGTCACTGAGAGCTGAGTAAATTCACAAGATGTTCTTGTTCTTTCTCTGCTCCAGGAAACCTGTTTGTGGCCTGCCAAGCTGTAAGTACTCTACTTAGTTTGGTGGAATCTGCTGAAGTACTCCATTTGTTACCTGTGGAGCGTGTCAAGAGCTTGGTGACGTAAGTAAACTCTGCCTGTTCTGTGGTGCTTCATGGTTTTCCTTGGTAGGGCAAAAATTTGACTTTGCCTTTCTATAAGAGCTGGTTAAATGCTTCTTTGTGTGCTGTCCATTTTGTTATGCTGGTGCATTGCTTCAGTATAGAGGTTATGTAATGGGGCAAAGTTGTAAGCACTTTTTTTGGAGAACCAGGTAGATGTAGTTCCTGTTCAATGACATTTTCTCTGCAAACTGATGCTTTCTTAGCTGCAGGGTAGTGTGTCAAATAAGTTGGTTCTAGTTTTACATTGGAGTGTTATACTGGTTCTAGTTTTGCTTTGGAATGCTACACTTAGTAATTCTGTGTTACATTATAATGATAAAAGAAACAGGCTCAGCACTTTCTGAGCTGCGTCAAAAGCCTGAGTTTGCTTGTGGTATTGGGGTTCCATCATGTCCTTATATATCCATGTTTGTGCTTGCTCCACAATGGGAGATTTTGTATACTCCATTTTATTTACTTTGACTCTAATTAACTTATAATCAGCACAGAAAATCAGCACAGATGCTCTCTCTAGCATCTCCAAGTCTTTGGTGGCTTGAGCTTCAAAACATCCTGTTCATTTAGGAAGTTATGGTGCTCATGTCTGAGGCATGATGGAGATAAAACAACTTGCCCAGATCAGACAAGAATTGCTGGCAGTGAGCTTTAGCCTAATGCTTTCCTGTCAGCTCTGGGCAGGGGATGTGAAACCTGCTTGGAGCAAGGGATGTAAGGTAGCAAAGGAAGTTTCTCTGTGAGCAGACAGGATTCTTGGGGGTCTCACCTAAGCCTAGATTATTTATTTTCTGTTGAAGTTGATCACTGACTGAGCACCTGGGCAGTAGCAGAAGCCCTTGTGTGACCTGTGCAGGTTTATTTTCTGCAGCTGTGTGTCCAGCATGCTAGTCTCAGCTTGACAAGCCTGATTGACACAAAGGAGGGATCTTATGCCTCTTGGGCTGTCATGGGTTTTGCAGCTGCAGGTCATTGTGCTGGTGAAGTCCTGACTTCACTGGCCTGCTGGTGCAAGCAGAGTCTGAAATCGTGACATTTTCCCTTAATGTTGTATTTATCACTACTGCCTTATCTTTAAATACTAGTGTTGTTGCAGTGCTTTCTGTATGCTAATAAAATCATCCATTGTTTTAGCACTTTCCCTTCAGACCCCTCTGCATTGCTGTTGGCTGATCTCTATTACACGAGGCTGGCATTATGTGGCTGCCAGGAACCCCTTTCCCAAGGGAACCTAATGGACTTGTTTGAGAAGTTGCATCCTAATATTTCCACTGGTGTTTCCAAGGTAATCTGCTGTTTTGAACACATGCAACGTAATTCATATTTCAACAATAAAACATAAGTAAACTTAGTTAAATGATAAAGTCTGAAAGGAAAAGCATGAGACTGTGTAAAGCTATGACTTCCATAGTGTCTGCTTAGACCTGTGTCAGTGGGGCATGAGTTAACAGAGCCCTGTTAACTGTTAGGCCTTTCAGCCTTGCCTCTTCCCTAGAGGTAAATCAGGGCAGGAGCATAATGCATTCAGTTCTAATTGCCTTCTAGACTCTAGGAATTCATCTGTTTTACAGCTCCAAGATGAAGCTAGTGAAATCAGTGTGCTGTACCAGACATTAACCTCTCTGTAGGTGTGTATGTGTCAATTTATATTGCCTGACATATGCTTCTGCTTGGAATAGGTCCGGCTGTTGACGGTTCGAATTCTAAACCATTTTGATAATCCACCTTCTGCACAGATTGAGGTAGGGCTAAAGCTTTTCATTTAACATTTCAAAGCTGTCTGTGTTTCATGTTTTGTGTGAAATGTTGTTCACTTTGCAGAAACAAAATGTATCTGGTAGAGGTGGTCCTCTGCTTTTGTGCTTTCACATTCCAGTTTTATTTCTTTGTCCCCCACCTCCTGCTGTTTTCAGATGTGTGCCTAAATGGTGGAAACCAGAGCAGGTCCTTTGACTTTGTTCTTTTGTCCAGAATGGCCGTGAGTCTGTGTCGTTTTTTTGAAGTACTTTTCAATGAGATAAAGGTACTCTTAACAGAATTCATGTCACTTGTTTGTTCAGGGTGATGGCACAGGGGAATTCCAGCCAGTATTTGCCATATTGCTCCAAGCAGAACTTGTGCCAGCAACAGTGAATGATTACAGAGAAAAACTTCTCCATTTGAGGAAACTAAGATGTGACATAGTGCAGCCTGCAATACCAAGTGGATCTTTGCAGGAGGTAAGGATTTATTGTCAAAAAGCAGTTGTCACGTTCCTTTATTCCAAGAGAATGTTCTTATTCTGTCACATAGATTGCAGAGCTTTTAATGAGAGTGCATCAAAAAAATCAATTAACTCCCAGATTAGGTTTTAGAAAACTTACTTGTTAGTAGGTATTGTCCTCAGGACTACTGTGTTTAGTAGTATTGCAGTGGTATCTGGATAAGTGGCCGACAGTCAGATTAATCTGGATTTGATGTCATGGAAAGGAAGGCAAATGATTCCAGGGAGAAGTGAGATGTGAGCAAATTTAAACTCATGACCTTGCCATGTCCTCAGTGTGGTTGAACATTGGTAGGACTCCCACTGGCTGTTGGTGACCTCACTTCTGGATCTTGCTTCAGCAAGAAAATCTTTTATGTCTGTAACTGTAGAATGTCCTCTGCTGCTGAGCTAAGGGGGGGCTCACATCCATGAGGAAGTATTGTAGGTCACTCCTTTTCCATGTAGCTCAGTGAGGAGCCAGCCTAGAGAACATGCTATTAGGCCTAGTGCAGTGAATACTCCTCTGGGCAAGCTTTCATCTTTCTGAGGTCCCTCATTTTGCTGTGGCAGCACTGAAGTTGGTGAGAGAGACAGTCCAGATCATCTGTGCTGAACTGGTTTTTCCATATTCATGTTATGTTGAATAACAAAAGTTAGAGATCTCAGTGTAGTTTACAGTAAATGGGTTCTAGATTTCCATGTGAAGCTATGAGGAAGTAAATAGGTTCTAGAATCATGAAGGAATGATTATGTGTGTGACTTCCTTCATCTCTTGTAGCACTCCTGAGAACTTCTTTGATCAAAGTTTCCTCTTTGAGAGAAAGAAAGGTTAGAGGAGCTTGGTTGGTCTTTAACTAGTGTTTTTGCATCTCAATGAGATGGTGTTGTATGTCATTCTAGGTGCCTCTTCGGTATTTACTAGGAATGCTTTATATTAACTTCAGCCCTCTCTGGGATCCTGTAATTGAACTTATAACGTGAGTATATGCAGTTGGATGCTCCAATCTGTAGCTGTGTCACAGGACATTCCTTTCATTCTTCTGTGAACAGAAGCTGAGGTAAAAAATGTCCAGTTTGGAGAGATTTGTGCATGAGAACCTTCATGTGAGATCTTCTGAAATTAGTTTGATCTCTCAGATCTCAGCCTGTGTAGACTCTTCAACTTACTTCCTGATTTTTTTTTTTTTTACTTTAAAGGGAACTTGCAACAAATACAGTCAAATAACATCAGTTTTTAATCAGAGGTAGCAAGATTTGATTTATGTTTCACAATGCTTAAAGGAGCAAGATGTCTCTCTTGGTTTTTTCATCTGCCAACTTTTCTGTCCTTACTGGAAAACCTCTAAATCGTACTAAAGAGTAGGGAAGTCTTACCATGGTGAAAAAATAAGTGACTTCTTTCTGCGTGACTTTATCTTTTTTCCTCCCTTTGTTGTATGATTAAAAAGGATGGGATTTTCCTCTTCAAACCAGGGAATTAATTAAAGAAAAAATTAAACCAGCCCTTCAAAAGATATGTCCATGGTAATTCTTCCTTTGATTCTATATGATTTGCTGTACAGAAGTCAGTAGAAAGCTTGAGAACATTTTTACTCAATTTGAGTTCATTTGAAGTCATGGAATACAACCAGATTATTTTAATAACAGTTGACATTTGGGATCCATGAGAAAAGGCAAGGGAGTGCTACAGCTGCATTGTGCAGATGTCCTGTCTCTGGACAGCCACATGAAAGCAGTGATCAAAGCCTTTGATTGTGGTAGTTGATAACTAGCTGAGTGGCGCTTGCCTTTTCTTATCGTCCTTCTAATTTTGTTCTGTATTCTGCTTTGTTAGTTCTCATGCAAAGGAAATGGAGAATAAACAGTTCTGGAAGGTCCTGTATGAGCATTTGGAGAGGGCTGCTAGCTATGCTGGTAAGTCACCTATCCTAAGCATGGTTATCATAGTAATCCAGCTAATGGTGAATTATGTGGCTGTTTTTCAAGTTCCCCAAATTTATGTGTGATGGGGGAATTCAGAACCAGTAGTACTGTCATGTCCAGGGCAGGAGAGGTTTGTGAGGAAGCTGTGTCTCCTGTCCTAAACACCAAGCAGTAGCTGGACAAGGCCACCTGCATTACAGAAGGGAGTTGCAGGCTGTTGGAAACCATGCAGCAGTTTCATCTTTGCTTAAGGCTGGCACTGCTCAGACTGGTCAGGAACAGTGACAAAACCTGTGTAATGGTGCAGACCGTCTTCCTGCTCCGTGGAATTTCTGCACACAGTCCTTGTGTGTGCTCTTGAGGTTTACCTGTGGGCATATGCAATCTAATATTTCAATATAGAGTCAGAAGTATGCAGCCATTTGTGAATCTCTCTGTTATTCAAGGGAACTGAGCCCAGTTGAGAAGTGCCAGGGTTGCAAGGCATCCTAGAACGCTTTCTAAGCAATGTGTGTCTTTCAGGTCAGTGTTAAATACAGTTGTGTCTAAACAGGTACATGTCACCAAATGTATTACTTTTGTAATGGGGGATGTATTCCTTGCTACTGGTGATTATGAAGTAACCTGAAAAGATTTTCTTATCTCTTCTGTAGAAATGGAGCTACAAGATGAATTAGATGAACAGGAGGAGAGCATTGCTGAAACAGAAAGCGAGAAGATGCCAGAAGGAGAGGTGGGGGCTGTGTTTCTGGAGCAGCTGAGGAGTAGAACAGATTGCAGTGAACGGCTGGACCACACAAATTACCGTTTCCTACTTTGGAAAGCACTGGATAAGTTTCCAGACAGAGTGGAGCCTCGGTCGAGGGAACTTTCCCCACTTCTTTTGAGATTCATTCGGTAAGTAAGATTTATTTTTCAGTTGAGTGGACACATTGCTTTCAATGTGTTGCTGAGCTTTTAGATTGGCTATCCTATTACAGAATTTATTTCTTGAATACATGGCTGATGACATGTCTGTTTCCAGTAGAGATAACCTTTTAATTGGAATGTGGATTCTGTTAGAAACAAAGCAGGCTGAAATGAAACTTAAGTAGGTCTCTGCTGCTCAGTCTCTCATTCATTGACTTGACATTGTCACAGTCTCGTTACTCAGTTACAGAGTGATTTCACTGGAAATAAAGTTCCTCTTTAATGAAAACATGCTTTAATTTGGAACCCCAGAAAACTGAAGTGTTTTTCCCCAGGATGGGGAAAATACTGATTTTGTTAGCGGCTGATTCAAATTCCTGCCCCTGGAGGGAAAGCAATGGTGTGCTTGCATGTGTGTGCATATATCAGACAGTATGATGGACATAATAAGATGTTACAATAAGAGTGGTGAGGTTTTTAGTTGATTTTGTTGCCCTGAAACCTTGAAAAATGTTATGCTTCTTAATCCCTTCCTTCTCTTTTTTTCAAACACAGAAATGAGTACTACCCAGCAGATTCCTTAGTGGCTCCATCTCAGGATCTCAGAAGGAAAATTAGTGGTACCATAGCAGCAAAACAAATACCCGCTGAAGAGGTGAATGATGTTGCTGTGGAGGAGGAGGAGGAGGAGGAGGAAGAAGAAAAGGAAGAAGGGGAACCAATTAGTATAGGCGTACCGAAAAAGAAAACAAGAAGAGCTGCTGCTAAGTAAGTATTTTTAGTTTTCCCTTCTGCTAGTGCTCTCATGGAAAGGCAGATTCAGCAGCTCGCATTGAGATACAAGCTGTGGTTTTGTATATATATATTTTTTTTTTCCTCTTTTGCTTGTGCTTCATCATTTCTCAGTGGATTACACGTCAGAAATTCTGCCTGTGCAGTACTAAAAATCAAAATACATTGCCCAGGTTTTATCATTATCTTGTTACCTGCTGACCAGTCTGTGGTGTGTTTTACTTTAAGCAAAAAATGTTTAGTATTCTGAAGTTTTCAGAGACTCTTGTACCTGAATTCCCTGGCTTCTCTGTCCATATGTTAGTCTTTGAAAACTGTGAACATTGTGAACAAACACTTCAAAAAATTAGACTGTTTGTTTAGGTATTCTAATATTGGGATTCTGCTATTTCCTGCCCATTGTAAATCTTGTCTTCTTAGGGACTGAGGTTTTTATTTGGTAGAGTGAAGCTGCATGTTGCTGAGTGTCATTGTTGCAGTGCTGAATACATGGAGAAAGTTGCTCTTTGTATGAATTCTCCCCAGTGATGACCTCTGTCAAATATCCCTTACAAATACAGCACAAAGATTTATATTCTGTCACTTCTTTTGCAAAGGCTGGCCCTTGTTATGACAAGGAACTTCGAAATATCACCTTATATGTTGGAACAAGACAAGTATTTGATATGTGACCTAAAGTGTCATTGGAGGAGGAGGGTCCTATGGGTGTTTCATTTTTTTTCCCAGATACTGGCTTGTATCTGCAAGTTATCAGCAATTAAATACAGTGACAGTCCAAGATATTTTGTTGTTTTCCCAACCTCCATCTCAGAACATCCAGTGAAGTGGAAACATTAGCTCCCGGTAGCTGTAACAAAGGCATGAAAGATTTACCAGGGGTGTGTTAATGAGTTGTGGAGTGACCTCCCTTCCCGGGTCAGGCCTCTGCCAGGGAGGACTCCCTTGTGGGGCTGCATCCTCTGTCCTGGGAGGCCTGGCTGAAGCAGGGTGCACCTGCCCCAGGCTCCCTGTGGGGTTCCTGGAAGGCATCCTACTCATCCCTTGTCCGTGCCCAGCCATGGAAGAGGGTGACCCAGCTCAAGTGTCTGGTGGGTTCAGTGTAAATTGGCAGCTGAATGAGGACAGCTTCTACCATTTCCACAGCACACATGGTAGAGGAGATGTCACTTATCCTGGTGTTCTCTGTCCCTTTTTATGAGGAGGAGGTGGGGCAGATGTGAGGTGACCCTACCAGTGCTAGAGGAACTGACTCCTATCTGTCCTTGCAGCCCACTGTTAAGTGCAGGACAGTCTGTGGCTGAATGCAGCCCATCACATTGGTAGGAGCAACATGGGCACCAGTTATGGACAAGTGAATAAATAAAGAGATAAATACAGAGTTTTGGTGTTCTAGACTGGGTTGGCAGAGAGAAGTAAGCTGCATCCTGACTGTACCCCTTTCTCATGAAAAAACTGAGCCTACGCAGTGCTACTGAAGTAAAGGCATTCTCTGTGCAGTGAAGTGACAGCTGGAAGGAGCTGCTAAGGGAACAGGGCACCTCTTGATATGTCTGAAATAATGCTGAAGACTTGGGATTCTCTTGTGTTGTGGTTTGTTTTCTTTCTTGTTAATGGATTTTAACTTAAGTTCCCTGTTTGTTTGTCTCCTGGATATTTTAAAAAATAATTGCTTTCTTTTGCAGGCAACTAATAGCCCACTTACAAGTTTTCTCAAAATTCTCAAATCCTCGTGCATTGTATCTGGAGCAGAAGTTGAATGCCTTGTATACCCAGGTGAGGCCATCTGCTTACTTTTAGAAATGCTACTAATAAATTAACTTTTTCTTATTTGATAGCAGTGTCTGGTACTGAGGAAACCTGTCATTTTCTGAACTCAGCTGTGATAGCTGAAAAAGGAGCTGTCTTTGAGAGGAGTTTCTAACAGGTGTCACTTGAAATGAGCCCCTTAGGCAAAGACCTGCTTAAGATACCTGGCTTAGTTTGCCAGGAGTGGCACTGGCAAACAGATCTGACAGCAGACAAGTAGTAATCTTTGGCAAGGTGGGAGGGTGGCTGCAGAGGATATTTGTTTCATTTACACTTCATGCAGGATCTGGAGGAAGATTTAGAATGCCAAACCTGGGAAAGATCTAAGGAGATTTGTCTTTGTCCTATAGTGTTTTGTGTACTAAGAGTATGGCCAGTATGTATAAGAGATCATCACGCATCAAAAGAGGAATTTCTTCTTGAAGAATATTCAATTTGCTTGATTCAAGGGATTTCTCTGAAAGAATTGTTGAAAGTATGACTTCAAAGAGGGATTCTAAGTCTTTATTTTACAATCCTTAAAATGGTTTTGTTTTTTAATTTTTTAATTTTACAGGGTTGTGTTGGTTCCCAGTTTGTGGATTTGTTCAGGTCATTGGGGTTTGTTATCATTGTTCCCAGTTTGTTTTCTGAGGCTTTGGGTGTTGAAAGCTCTGTTCCTTAGTCCTTGAATTTGACAATCTCTAGTAGACATCCATTCTGTTTCAGTCTGTCTCAAAGTATTGCTTAGAAAAACAGTTGATCGATGCGTTTGCTTGCCTGTGATCTTAGCAAAATATTGGACCGTTGTGTAAAGGTGAAATCACTGTGGGAAGAACAGCCTGGCACAATAAGAAAGATTACTTCATCACTTACTGTTTGCATTTCTATGTATTGGTATATGCATTGTCACAGCTAGAGTGTCCATCTGGCATAGGGACATCATGGCAAAGTGACCTTTGATGACACTTCCCTGTGGTATTTAGTAGGAGACTGAAGAACTGATAAAGATGCTGCCTGGGAAATGATCTGTGTTTCTCAACTTCTTTTCCCTGGCCTAATGAGTCTCAGAATCACAGAATATGCAGAATTGGAATAGACCCATCAGGATCATTGAGTCCAGTTCCTAGCCCTGCACAGGACACTCCAAGAATCAAACCATGTGCCTGAGTGCATTGTGCAAGCAATTCTTTAACTCAGATAGTCTTGGTGCTGTGACCACTACTTGGTGTTGTTTAGTGCCTAGGTTGTGAAGAGTCATCTTCAAGAGAGGATGAATCTCAGTGAGACTTTACATACCAAGTCTTCCAAGTAGTTTGTGTTTGTCACAGGAAAGAAATACAGATATCTTGGAATGGTTTGGGTAGTCTGCTTTTTACTCCAGTCTTCTTAGATACACAGCTGATAACTGGTTTTGGTGATAAATGCAAACTCATAGTGGTCCAAAAGACAACTATGAAAAAACAAGTATTATAACTGTTCTGTGTAGACAGGAAGGAAAAGTATATATGAACTATCAGCAGCCATGCCCCTTTTTATGAGTGGAAGTTGTGCATGTACATATTGGCTTTATACTGGCAACATATACATTCTACTTCCATTTGAATAAGTTAGTCCAAAACCTACTTGAGCCTCTAGCCTTTGGGTTGTTTCACTATTTTTAGTACGCACTTCTGCCTCCTAGATAGGGACTCATTTTCTTTCTTTTGTTATTTGCAGTTACTGTCTCATCAAGACCAGAATGTACAGAGAATAGCTCTTGACTGTATAATGACATACAAGCATCCTCATCTATTGCCATACAGGTAAAAGCTTTTATATTATTTTAGCATCGGTGAATGAGCCTGCTGTCATGTCAGAAGCCTGCTTTGGGGTCAGTTTTATTTGGGGTCCTGTATTTGTTGAAGACATATATGTAAAGTTTAATTTTAGCCAGCTGTATGTTTTGTTTCTAAGAGAGGAAATCAGGTCTTGAGGTTGATCAGAGTTTCGTTTTTGTTTAGAGAAAAAATAGCAACACTTCCATTCTGTCCCAGAATGGTGTCAGTAGTGTTAGTAGTAGATGTCTTTTGTACTGATGATTTATAACCATACAAAGAAAGTGACAGCATAAAACTAGTTTATAGTTAAATAATTTCCTTGGAATACATCAGGACTTACTTATCTACATAATTAGCTTGAACTTACTGGCTTTTAAATATTTTTTTTTTTATAAAAGGGTGAGAAAGTAGTACTTTAATACAGCAAGGATAGATAGGTAGGTAATTAGATATAGATGTATCTGTGTATCTGTCTGTCTATATTTATAACTGTACCTGCCCTCAAATAATGTTTATTACTCTCAGGGAGAACTTGCAAAGGCTACTGGAGGACAAGAGCTTTAAAGAAGAGATAGTCCATTTCAGTATTTCTGAAGAGACCACAGTAGTAAAAACAGAGCATCGACCAGATCTCATCCCTGTTCTTATGAGGTGTGTTCTGAAGTGTGAGTTCAAAAGCTTCATGGCAGAGTAGCATGAGCAGAGAGATGTAATGCTGCTTCTCATTTTGAATAATTGAGATAAACCCATGGTTAATGGTATAGTTTGATGACTTAGTTTGTGATGTTCTGTATGGTTTTCTTATTAACACATTTATATAATGTGCTATGCAAATGGTGTTTTCTTTAAATAAAGCATTTTGGTACATACTGTTTCTACTAAGGATTACAGAGGACTGTGAGGACGTTTCAGTTCATTGAGTGTTGCCAGCTACTTGCAGTGATGCGAATTGTCCTGCAAGGTAACCAGTTTTGTACCTGAAGTTTCCAGCAGAGCTTCCATTGTAGAAGCAGAAGCTGATTTTTCACTAAGATGTTTTTGGACAATATGTAGTAGTTCAGTGGAGAACCTGAAGGGAGAACTTTCACTAGAGAATATTTTTAAACAGAGTTTCTCCTGCAGAATAAGAGGCTGGAAAACAGATGGCTTGCTGAAAGCTAATGCAACCTCTTTTTGGTTCTTGAAGAATCCTCTATGGCAGAATGAGAAACAAAACAGGGAGCAAAACACAGGGCAAGTCTTCAGCGAGCACTCGCATGTCGATCGTTCTGCGATTTCTGGCCGGCTCACTGCCAGAAGAGATACGGATGTTCTTGGATCTACTCTTTGAAGCTGTGAAGCAATTCAGTAATGGTAGGTAGGCCATAGAAACTGGGGGTGTGGTATTTCCTGACTGTAGAGATGGGGAGGATAAATATGCTTAGTACTGTTATGTGCTTCAGTTTGTCTCTTAACCATGCCTTGAAAGGATGAAAGTAAACCCTGGGTAAGAGCTAGGTTTCCCCTGAGTTTCTCTTTACAAAACATGATTGCTCTGTTTTACGTGTCCAAGGTCAGAAAAACTGAACAACTTGCCACATCTGTGCAAGTAATTTGTAGCAGGCCAGGAGTAGGTAGTGGCTGGCATCATAGGCTAGCCTGAGTATCATGGCAGTAAAGAGAGCTTGTAAAGTGTTCTGATTCTGTAGCAGTGGGAGACATCTAAATACCAGAGAGATGAAGACACAGAGCTGTTTTTATTTAAAAATCTGACTGTGAGGATCTGTAATTTAGGGGCCAAATTCAACTATTTTTCACTGAAATATTATTCTTGGTAGTGGGTTTCTTTACAGTGCCTCCCTAGATAATTTGCTGTTCCTTTGCCTATCACAGGGCCTTGCCAGACTGCAGTCCTTCAAAGTATGTCAGAGTTGGATTTAGCAAAAGTCCTGCCTCTTGGGCGTCAGCATAGCCTCTTCAATGGTCTTGAAGTTGTGCTGAAAAACATGGGACATTTGATCCAGCAATACCTGCCTGAAATTCTACAGATTCTGCTATGCATGACTGCTGTGGTATCCTGCATCCTCCAGCAAAGAGAGAAGGTACAGTGTATGCAAACAATATACAAACATGTAAATTAAGTTCCTTTCTCTCCTCTTTCTCTGAGCTTACACATATAAACAGAGCTTTACTGATTCAGATAAAGATAAGTTGAATGCCATTGTAGAGTGACACTTAGCAATTAGAAGTCTGTCAAAATAGAGGCCAGTGGTGCTTGTCTGAAAGTGCTACAGGGCTCAGGCAGTGCAGGCAAAGTTAATGTATTTAGAAAACTGATTTGAACTGTATTTTTGTTTGAGTTACTGAAGAAAGAGTTGGAGGTCATCTCTGTGCGTTGTTTCTACCTGTTTTGTGGAGAGATGGGTATGAGAGAGAGATAAATGTTCTGTTGTAAACATGTAACATGTAACAAGATTTTATGGCTAGAAGTTGAAGTTTGCCATAAGGATGCAGTTTCTTGGCTGCAAGGATAAAATATTTGAACAGGGGAAGGAGAGGTTTAAAGTTCCTTGCCTGAAGACATTAGAGCAAACCTTGTCCATGAGGTGTTTTGTTGCAGTGCTAAACCTCAGGGGTGCTCAGCGCTGTGGATGATCACAGTGGTTGTCTGCCCTGCGTGTCTCCTGTCAGGGGACACAGGAAGGACATGGCTGCCAGCCATGCTTTCAGCACACTAGAAGCATCTTCTGCTCTGCATCAGTAGCCATACTAATCCAGTGTTACCATTTGGGTCTTAGCCAGGTATCTGCAGAGCACTGGAAATGTTTTTTCCCTCGCTGAGCAATGGCTGTACATGCAGAAGGGGTCAGGTGAGGAAAACATCCTGTTAAAGATTGGTTGCACCTAAAGGTGGGGCATGTTGGCTTATTGCTGCCCTCTACTCAGGGGGGCAGCACAGATATCCCTGAGCTCTAGTCCAGCTACTTGGGGTCTGTTGCCAGCTGCTCAGAAACTGTAACACTAAGCCAGGCTTTTCTGTCTTCCTGGTGCAGAGCCTGCTCCTGGTATTAGGTAGGAAACAAGCAAACTGCACAGTCATCATCATCACTGTGTTGTTGAAAGGCATTACAAGATGATGGCCTGAGCAAGTGGGAATGAATGTTTTGTCACCCATGAGTGTGTTCTTGCCAGGACCCAGCTGTGAGCATTTGAAGTTAGAACTTGCTTTGAAAAAAATCCGTCCAACAAAGCAAGTCCTTGCAAGAGGCAATATCCAAGGTCTCATAGTTGCCTGCAGACTGCACAGAACCTGGTAACTGTCTTAATTTATGAAGAGGATGAGCAAATTTGAGGACCTCAGCATCCCACAGTCTGACTTCAGCAGTGCATTGCTTATGCCTCTATGTTTTCAGTGAGGACAGGAGACATGAGTTCTGAAAGCTGCTTCATTAACTGTAGGAAAGCCACATTTTGCCACAGAGTTGCTACAGTAATCCTGTCATGGTTGTGTAATGTCAGGAGTGACAGTCTGTTGTTTGTCTGAACTTAATTTAGCACTTCATTAGCCCAGGGGCTGTTAAAAGCTCAAGGAAGAGTGTGAGAAATCTGTTTATCTTGACTAATAATTAGAAGACATTCTTGGAGTTTGAAAGTAATTTATTGCAGACTGATACTGCCTGGAGAGTTAAACATCAACCTTGACCACTTTAGGACAAGTTATTAATTTACCATTTCCTACTGATTGTGTTCACTATTGAGTATCTTTGTCGTCTCAAAGGCTTGATCTCAGAGAACTCTTATGGTGATTGGACAGTGGGAAACCCAAAATTACTTCATTTGGAGGTTGCCATTAGCAATGGCAACCTGGTTTGTGCTTTCTTTGGGCTTTCAAACAGTTCATTTGCCACCTGGAAGCTGATTGCTCTCCATTAGTATACATTCAGCATAGCTTGGGAGGTCCTGTTGCAAGAGTTTGATCGGTTCCTTTTCCACCATCTCCTCTTTGTCTTTTTCACTTGTGATTTTGGATTCTGTGTAGTGGATCATGATATGGAGACCCAAAAGAGCTCCAGTATCAAACAGTGGCTTTTATTTGCTCTCATGTGGCCTTGTTGTTTCTGAGGCTGAAGTTCGTTACCTCTGCACAATGGAGCTACTTCATGTGCTCAGGTTGCGAGCTGCATTATACACTATGGAAATAATTTAGGTTACTCAGGTCAAGACTCCTCTCAGGGAGGAGAGTCAGAATGCAGCTGTGCATGAATTCCCTTACTGAAATGTTTTTCCCAAGAAAGGCTATGGAACATAACCACTAAATGGGTACAGGAAGCACCTTCCTGTAACCAAATGCTATATCCCCACCCTACTCTGCTGGAAGACATAATTCACATTCTTTCCTTCTATGTTCCTCCCCCCTTCTCTTCATCTGTTGATTTCTTTTCTTCCCAGAAGATCTCGGTGTGCAAAGTACAACTTCACTTTGGAGAGCTAATTTCAGTCCTTTCAAGTGTAAAACAGAATTGTTTAAGTGTCAGAGTTGGAAATCTAATTAATTGCAGTGTAGCTTTCTGCATTGCATCCAAAAGGGGCAGATGCTACTGGCTTAAACCTATCAGCATGGATTTTTTATGAGCTGGAGTCCTGTGTAACTGACTTAATGCAGGAACAGGCAGGCCCCTACTAGAAACATTTAGGTCAACTCTGAGATGTAGATTGCTACTGTGAACAAGTTACAAAAGAAAACAGAAGTTTCTGCAAAGGGTGTGTCTGGATGTATCTGTTGTGGTCAGTCAATTGCTGGATTTAATTTCAGAGCAAGTAGTAGTTGTTCTGCCAAGGTCTTACTGCGTTGGGTTTCTTGTTGGTTTTCGTTACAGGTCCAACCTAGGTTGATTAATCCACTGAAGAATTTGAGACGTCTTGGTCTCAAGCTTGTGGCAGAGTTTTTTTCTGATTATGAGACCTACAGCTTTAGTGTGGAAGAGATTGATGCAGTTTTCCATGCTGTGGTATGGCCTCAGGTAAGTATTTCTTGTTTTTCCAAGTAACTTGTTAGAAACATGTACCATGCAGAAAACCCAGCTGTACTGGAGTCCATCATGTCAGCTCTGTCCATCACTAGATTGGATATGGCCTTGGACAGATTGTGGCATCCCAGTGTGTCTGTGCAAGGACAGTTTCTTGGCTCTTCTCTGATTAGTCCTGGAATAATCAAGTCACAGATTAAAGTACAAATTAATTTATCTGAATAAAATGGATGCCATTTCTTTGTTCTTTAACCACAGAAGCAGACTTCTTCCCTAGATGCTTCAAGGAAGCTGAATAATGCGAGTCATTTCTAGGTGTACTTTGCTACTTTTCTGTGTGACAGTTGTTGGGTAGGGTACTGCAGAAGCAAATGCTGCTGCAGGAAAGGAAGGACCCAGGAGGGTCTGTCAGTGGGCTAAATGGTCTTGAGCCTGCCTGCCAAGAGTTCCATGTGAGCACAGTGACAAAGCACAGGCTTGTGGCTTTTATCAGAGAAACTCAGATCACCTCTGAGCTTGGAAAATGCACTGCTGTGAGATGGAGAGAGAACACAGAATTTAAAATTAAATTATGCTGTCTTTGTCAGTGCAGTGGCTCTGGATTGTCAGGGAGTACCTGTACCAGCTTCTGGGTTATCTCTGCTCTAAAAGCAGTTGTGTCCATAAAAAGGTTAACTGAAAAAGAGGGCCTAACTCCAAGAGTGCTCTTCCACAGAGGCTCTTAAGGTATCCAAATGTCCGATTTCTTTGCAGCAGAAAAGCCTGTTAAAGAGCACTGGCCTAGTCTGTGAAACAATAGAGCTGCTTCTCTAGACATTGTGTTTGTTTACTCCTACACGGTTTCTCTGCTCTACCAGTAACAAGATGTGATGTGTACTATGGTTATGTGGACAAACAGTAGATTAAAAGTACCAGGCAGTTCATATAGCTGTATATTGCACTGAGCGGAGCAACAGGGATATGCATGTTCCTGGTTTGTCCATGGAGTCTTCTTACAGCCAGGGTGCTACATGGGAAAAGCAGTGAACATTTATTCCAGTTCCAGAGCAGTTCAGGCTTTCAGTCAGCAAAGCACTTAAAGCTTTTGTGGAGCACAGTGTTTGCAAATTCTGAGTAACTCTGAACAAGATGTACTATTGTTACTAAATAGTTAGAATACCTCTTATCCTTACATATGTCAGGAAGACAGATGGTTTTGAAGCTTAGATGGTAGTACGATCCAGAAGCTCCCTCTGGAGTATTTTCTGGTGAACTTCATGAAGATTTGGTTTTGGCAAAATAATCGTTTTGACTTGTGTGCTTTCCTTTTTTAAAACTATGGAACTGAGGTGTGTAAAAAATTCGTGGAGAGGGCAAATGGTTTTAAGCCTGTTGAATCTGCAATTGGAGCCTGCTGTTGTTCATAGCCCAGGATTTTGCTGCAGAGGCTTGTTAGCCTGCACAGCAGCATTCCTGCAGGATTAGATTAATGGTTTACTCTCCATTGAATATCATTCAGGAAATCTCTGTTTTATGCAGGGCAGTAATATTACCAGTCTTTGAGACAGGAGAAGAAGATTTCCAAAATCCTGGCTATGATGGTCAGACCTGCCTTCTTTTCAAGTCTCAAGCAAACTGAGCTAGTCCAAACCCCAGATGCACCATTGTGCCTACCACCCAGAATGCACTGGAGCCTGCTCTGCCTGTGTGTTCACTAGTGATGCCCTGCCAACAGTCCAGCAGTGGTCACAGTGGAAACCCACCTGTGTGACTTGGGTGGAGCCTGTTGGGCTGTGGAGTGGGGGAGAGGAGGGGGCCCTGTGTCACCTCAGCCTGTGTTCAGTCGTGAAGGAGTAGCAGCTATTTCGTGTGGCTCAGGCTGGCCACCTCTGAGGTGGGGTTGTTTTGGATACAGAAGCCTTTTAGGAGAGCCCATTCACGAGATGCAGTACAATGTTCCAGCCTCTCCAGTGAGGCCATGGAGATACAGACCATGTGCTGTAGTCAGGGCATAGGAAGTGTGGGAAGAGTGAGTTTTGGGTGCTGTGCTTGAGATTTCATAGGTATGTCTGGGAGAGGTTGCTAAGTCTCTGTGGCAATGTGAGGTGTAGTGAGAATCTAGTTGCAAGGGAAGGCAAAAATGGTAGCTGGAATACTGCATAAACAGGAGTGAAATGGTCTAAGAGTCGTTTGACAAATATTGAGGAAGTTGGAAAATTACTTTATAAAAGGTTGAAATTACTTTATAAAAAAGGTAAACTATAGAATGTGAGGTCTTTGTTAGAGATGAGGTTTTTAAGTGGCTTTACTTACTTGTGTTGCATTGGTATCTGATTTTGCCTCTCCTTTAGGTCTGCAGATTGGCTTCAGAGAGTCAGTATTCTCCAACTTTTCTGCTCAAACTCATTCACACCTGGAGTAAGAACCCCAGGTAGGTCTTTTTCTGGCAAAGAAGCCTAAGTACTTTGAGTACATAAAACACAAGGAAAAAAGAGCACACTAACAGGCTTTGAATAATTGTGTCCAAACCCATATTTTCTTTATCCATTAGACTCTTATTCTTTTGATAGCAGTCAAAGCAGCTGGGAAGCTTTCCAGTTTATGCAAGAACTTTTTTAATAGGCTGCTTTTTCCATGTATTAATAACTAAGCACATATGCAGCCCAACCCAACTCACAGGTGAGGAAGAGGTCTGACTTCTTAGGGATATGTTTGTCTTGACCAATGACTTCTTAGTCTTGTGAGATGGGAAGTCAGTTTTACAATATATAATTTCATTCATGTTTTTATGAGTCTCTATTTCTTTCTCTTTTATGAAAGAATATGGGCAAGTTCAGCATCGAATCTGTGACTGAGAGTCTGTTACAGAAAGTTGTAAAAGCTTTTTTTGATTGTGAGAAGTTCCAGGTCAACTGTCTTGAGTGATTTTTGCCTCTTCCCCAGACTCACTGTTTTTTCTTTAAGTACCTGATGTTTCTTTTGAGACATCTCAATGGTAGGCATGAAGACCTTATATACAGACTTCTGTTAAAAATAATGTTGGATCACTAAGTTAGGAGCAGACTAAGAGGAGACTCAGGCTATGGAGAAAGGATTAGAAAAGGGGCTTGATAACCTCTCAACCTCCATTAATTGTATTTTTCATTACACTGTTCTTCTGGTTTTTGTGCACTTTTTTCTTGGTTGAAGTGGAAGACAGTCATTATTTTTTGTGTGACTTCTCACACAAAAGAATTATAAGCTGAAAATTCTGAACCTAATTTTCAGTGAACCTTTTTATAATCTTTCTCTCAGGTATTTCCCTTTGCTGGCCAAGCAGCAGCCCGATCATCCAGAGAGTGATATACTGACAAATGTTTTTGCTGTGCTGTCAGCCAAGAATCTGTCTGAGGCCACATCCAGCCTTGTGATGGACATTGCTGATAGCCTTCTTAACAGCCCAGATTTTGAACCCACGGAGCAGGTTTCCAGTTTGAGCGTGACTGACTGTATTGTCATGGCCACTGGAGACGTGACAGAAGGTATGCCTGCCTGAGAGTTCTGAGAGACCTGTTGTGTGCTTTAGATGGAGGTGTTAGATTGTGGGGAGGTTGTCTAAGAATACTGGGGAAGAGGACCTCTCGGCAGAGATGAAAACATCAATGTACAAATTTGTCTTGTTTTGCCCAAGAACTGTAAAGTCCTGCTCGCTTGATGACTGATGAAGTCCACGTTTGAGTGTCAGGGTCCTGAGCACAGAGAGATTCCTTATGGAGAGGGCAATGTTGACCTGTTCTGTCTGTGAAGCTTTGACTGATAGAAGTTCAAGAACTGCATTGCTGACTTGGCTCTGCGCCTAACACCACGTTTTATATAAAGGCCCCATTCCTGTATGCACATGATCCTGTATCACTTCTATGTTTAGTCTGTGTTCCCTGACTGGAAAGACCTGGAATCTTTGAGGTTTAGTAGACAGAACAGTAGTGTGCTGTGTTTGATGCTGTGGAGATATCTTTCACCTGCACCACTCAAAGCTAGTAGAAAGGAGCATGTGCCCTTATTATGACAGCTTTGGTTTTACACAAGAGGTCAGTGTGGAATAAAGAAAACCACATCTACAAATGCTCCAGTCATTTTAGGAGCATTTTGGGCTACTGTTGAGGAATGTCCTTGGTGCCTTCTGATAAGCCTACACTTATGAGGGCTGTTAATGAAATCTCTGAGAAGAGTGGTGTGTGCTTTCTTTGATCCCATCTCAAACATGTTAGACTTGGTCTCAGCATGTGCTGGTGCTTCATCCCAGCCACCAGCTGCCCTGCACGTTCATATTTCCCATTTACTTATTCTTCCACTAATGAAGTCTCCTTAATCCTAATTTCCCCTTTGTATAGAGTTGGATCTCTTTTCTGTGTCTTGCAGCAGAGTTTCTTGGGTGTTGCTAACTGTTGCTAACTGGGGCTCTCTTACAGAGCCCCTCAGCCTAGGTTGCCGGTTGGTCCTGCCTCATGTTCCTGCCATACTTCAGTACTTCAGCAAAACAATGTTAAATGTGGAGAAGGTGAAAAAGAAGAAGTACAGAGCTCAAGTCAGCAAAGAGCTGAGTATACTTTCCAAGTAAGTGATTCTTACAGCCTGAAACAGTTAAAAAGCTGCAAGGAGGGAGGAAGAAAGAGGCTTATTGTAATAGTTCCCAAGTTAAAAACCACTGTCTCAACCTTTTTAAATTTGCAACAGTTTACCTGGATCTGTCATTGACCTTGTTATTTGCTGGTTACTGAGGTGATAAGTTTTCAGAAGTTGATTCTAACTGGTTTTGTTGCTGGTACTCAAACCTAATATATCTCTTGAGGTTAGAAAAGGGTGCAGAAATGCCTGCAGTCATGTGGAACTGAATGCTTAGACTGGGACTGTGAATTTGGTAGGTACGCTCTGTTAGCCTGGATAGGCTGACAAAGCCTTGTGAAATGACACTAGTGCTGACAGACTTCTTTGCTCTGTACTGGTGATTGAAATGATATAAAAGAATAAATTATCTTGTCCAATTTTGTAGGATCAGCAAATTCATACAAGAAAAGAGCCAGAATTCAGTGCTTGTGAGCCTTCTCCTCCCTTTCCTTTATCAGACTAACATGGAGCAGGTAGGTAAAAATTGTTTCCTCCTCCCTACTAAACATATGTTTTTCTTTTAATACAGTATATTTGTTTGTTTAAGATACAGTTAAAAGTCATATTGATTACATGCCATTTCTCATTATTAGCTTGCAATCAAGTTTTCACGTTTGTAGTCTGCTCAGAATGCAGTGCCACTGTGTGTTGATGTGCACTACTCAATCAGAGGTGCCAGTGCCCAGCCTGATTCTGTTCCCCCTTATCCTGGGGGAAGGTCTGCAGAAGTTATAATGCAGTCTTTACTTTCTTTGTCACTTAGTCAATCCACCAAATTGCTTGCAGTGTTTGAAATAATTGCTCTTCTTCTCTGTGGATTTTATGCACCCCAAAGACAAAGCCACAGCATCTGGACAGGAGTGTGAATACATGTGGTTGAGTATGTGGTGTGTGTGGTGTACTGGGCAGTGCTGCATTAGTCTGCTGCTGGATGAAAGGCAAAGGCAAACCGTATACAGTACTATTTTGGGGTTTTAAATCTGTGAATCATTAGGGGACCACATGTGATTGCTGTTGAGGGAGATCATACAAGAGCTTTACTGTGCAGTGACCAGGCACTGGAGCACATTGCCCAGAGAGTCTGTGGAGTCCCCCTCATTGGAGATACTCAAGAACTGTCTGGATGCAATCCTGTGCCATGTGCTCTGGGATGACCCTGCTTGAGCAGGGAGGTTGGACCAAATTGACCCCGTGGTCCTTTCCAACCTGACCCATTCTGTGAAGTATATGGTGCTGTTAATGTTCATCTCACATACTCAAGAAAGAGTGCTTTTTAAAGCTCTGTTAGTTCTCCTGACCTTTGAGTCACGAGGAAAGACACATAAAAGGAGTCTTTATCATGCTGACAGTCATCTCTTAACACTGTGTTGTTTCAAATTGAAAGGTTGCAAATACTTCGAGAAATTTGATGATTGCATTGTGTTCTTCTAATTCTTTGTTCTCGCTCAGTATCTCTGTTCTGAATAAAGTACAGCAATGTGCACTTCATGTCTTGAAATATGTCCCAAGGAAATGAAATAACCTTTTGAGGTCTCAGTACTTATTGAGAGTTATGTGTCTCTTTCAGGGTACACAAATTGACATTCTGGAGACAGTGCAGAACTTGCTGAGGCATTGCTCAAACCCTGAAAGCTTTCTCAAACCACTGGCAAAGCTTTTTTCTGTCATCCAGAACAAACTGTCTCGAAATAAGTTGTGCTTAGTATTTCAGGTATTGCATTTTTACATCTTTCTGTGCTTTTTTAAAAATTTATTCTAAGAGATCAAGAACAAAGATATAGCATTATTTATCTTTGTGCATAACTTTAAAAACCTTTTTACTCTGCTTATTGTGTGAAGTGAAAATAACAGAATTCTATGTGATAAAAATTAATGAGCTGCACAAAGATTTGTAAAAGTTTTGGCTTACAGCCTGGTTGATGTGAGCCTCACCAGGGATCTTTAGTGTAAGAGAAGCCAAGCAAAGCATTTAAACTGCAACAAATCCTGCATGTTGATGAAATAAGAATGGATTTCAGTATCCTGAAGATGATTTTTATTTGTATTCTTCTCTCACAGTTTATAGTAGGCTGTTCTGTATTACTTTGAAGTGACTTATTTAAATTCTTAGCAGTAAAACACAGGAAACGTACCATGTAGATATTTGTAAACTTATAACTTAAAACACATATCCTCCAACTTAAATAAGAAAGGCTCTTACGGAGGTTCTAACAGGAGAAAGACTAATGCTGCTGCTTTATTTATTTTTTGTCTCAAGTGGTAAAGTCTTGAGTTATGCAAATTTTTAACAGCTATAAAAGTTAACTGGGTTTTATGTTTTTTAGACTTTATCTGACTTGGATGCTAAGTTGAAGTATATTACTGATGTTGTTAAGGTATGCACAGTTTCTCTCTCTGCTCCCTTTTTCCCCCAATATTTTATGATCACGTTTCTGTCATTTTTTCATTAACAACTTGTTGCTCTGTCTTAGCTGAATGCCTTTGATCAGCGACATCTGGATGATATCGACTTCGATGTGCGCCTGTCAGCATTTCAGTCAATCACAGCCCACATCAAGGAAATGCAAACAGTGGATACTGACTTCCTCATCCCTGTTATGCACAACTGCTTCTATACCATCCAGGTTGGCTGAAAGTTCCTTCTCTCGCTATATGCAGAGACCATGTGTCCCTGATGAATCTAACTTTCAACTTACTTCCCTTGGCTGTTTTTTGGAACCACATAAGATTCAGAAAGTATCTTTAGGAATTCTTACAAACACATTTTTAAAGTTTTGTCTGTTTACCTTTTCATCTGTGTGTCCCAAAAGGCAAATGCAGTGCAGCTGTCAGTGAGCCCTGGAACTGTTTGGTCATTTGTACTAGATAAAAGGCACATTACATTGCAGTATGTTCTGGTTGTGTGGGCCTGCTGGTAAATCTAAAAGGTTTTTTCTTGATGGGTAGGGTGGGCATTAATTTGGGACTAGAACTTCTATAGGAAAGCTCTCAAGAGTTTCTGAGTCTCTACAGGACTCGTTATGTTGTGTCCAGTGGTGCTGCTCTGTCCTGGGTTTTGGGTAGATAGAGGTGTCATAGCCAGACTCATGTGGTGCCATTTCTTGATCCACTCAGCTCGGGGATATGGCTCTTAGTGACAACGCAAGCCTTTGCTTGACCAGTTTCATCCACCGACTGGCAGAAATCAGCCACACAGAAGAAGAGTACAAGGAGCTAATCCAGCACACTCTCCTGGAGTCTGTGAGAAGGGGTCTGAAGAGTAAGACTGAGGTAAGGCAGTGGTATCTGATCACACATTTCCAGCTATCTTCAGGGTAATGAGGTGTTTTTTGGGTGAGTTCTCAAAGTCCCCTACTGGGATAAGAAGTGCAGGTACCCCCTATAAACTTACCCTTCATTTGAAACCTTATAAAATTCTAAAAAAATTATAGAAATTAACTGTGTTTATCTGCTGTTGTTCAGCTTTTCTTAGTTGTAATTTGTTCTTTGGAGTGGAGACTTTAAATTATATGCAGGCCATAATAGGTGCATTTGCTGTTACCAAGAATTAGGACATTTGACTGAAATGCTTGTAAATGCCAGCACTGCTGTTCTCAGGAGTATGTAGCAGCCTCTCCAAGGGATACTTAACATTCACTGCTTGCTATTTTTAGAGCATCCAGCAGGACTACACATCACTGCTTTCCTGCCTCATTCAGACATTTCCAACAAATCCTGAATTCCAGGATTTGGTCCAGCTGACCAACCGCCATGATCCTGACATGGACTTCTTTGAGAACATGAAACACATGCAGGTAAAAGACAGCAGGCATTTCTTAGTGCCTCTCTTCCCCTGCCAAGCAAAAGCATCTTACTGTGAGGTGATGTTTTGAAAAGCATCATTGTGTTTTCTGCAGAGAAATTGAACCTGTGTCATTAGATACTGTTACAAAAAAGAGGGATGTGGACATCATCAGAAGTGATTGAGCGTCAAAGTCATGTTTCTATCTAGAAATGTATTGGATTTATGGTAGCCCACAGTCAGCAGTATCCTGAAGATTTGTCTGACATAGGCATGGAATGGGTCTCTGTTTTTTCTGGCCTATTCCCTGCTCTCAGTCTGGAGGCTCTGCAGCCCCTTCCCATTCACAAACCTTTGCAATATATGTGTTACACAAAGGCTGGTCTCCTGGTTTTTCTTGAAGTATCAAAATACATTTCTTCTGCTTTCAGAGATGCAATCTGAGAGAGTCTTTGCTGTATCTGTAGTTGTATATGCAAAGTTGTAAGTTCTTAACTTGTAATTTTCTCTGGTCTTTGCATTTCATTGCAGCAACTGCTGTTCGCAGTTGCCTCCCTTGTCTAACACCTGAAGATAGCACAGTCTTATGATTGTGAATCCATAATGCCATTGACTTGGAATATCTGTTGAGGCAAAATGCTAGTGAAAGCCCAGAGATTTAAGGAAAAAGGCATGCCTTGGAAATGACTGTAATATGTTTATGCCATTAGCTAAAACTGGGACATTTTCAGAACTGCAGGATGTAGGTGCTCTCTTGTGCTAGCTGCGACTCAAGCACCGCCTCATTCACTGTCTCCTGTGTCTGACTCAGATCCACAGGAGGGCACGAGCTCTGAGGAAACTGGCAAAGCAGCTCACTGAAGAAAAGCTTGTGCTGTCTTCTAAATCCCTCCAGAACTACATCATGCCTTATGCTACAACTGCCATATTCAGTGAAAAAATGCTTAAGGTAGGCTCTTCCAATTAAATGCATCGACTTGAATATTTTTACCTTTCATTTGCCTTAAAAACCTAACCCCTTTAGACAGCTGATATGTTTGTGAAGTGAGTGTCTCCATTGTAGAGAAAAGTGCTATTCTGGTTTTGGTGGCAGAAAGAGGGTTTGGAAAGTACAGATTCAGTCTGGGCCCAGTCCTATATCTGCTAAACTTGTCCTGCTTTTCAAAGGTTGATCTCTAAACTGTTTGGGTTAGGGTTTTTTGTTTTGTTTCAGTTTTTACTTGGGGTTCTAGTTGTCTTTATTTTTGTAATCAGCTTCTTATTTTCTTCCCTCTGCCTCCAAACTTCTGTCTTCCTCTTTAGTTGTGAGATTAGTTACTCTTTGACAGTAACTGTAGTCTGTGCCTAGTAACAGAGGTGGGAATAAATACAGTTTTCCCTGGATTTAGAGGGAAACTGCAGGAATTGGCTGAAAACATCTGAAATCAATAGCAGCTTTGTAATTAACATTTAAAGGGTGACATTTTGTTAGTCACTTTCAGTGAAATTACTTGTAGTGCCAGTGTGGATAAACTTTCCACCTGTGGCTTTTAAGAGCCAGGTTTCTCACTTCTGTAGTTCCCTGCACACTACCAGGAGAACAGCAGACTTGATTCTATCAAGCAAAGTAAATGTCTGATTTGCTTACTGTCAGAAGTATTCTTCTGAAGCTGAAACAATTAGAGCTCAGGTACAGGACCCAGCCCCTGCAGCAGTGCAGTCTGTGCCCCTCAGTAGGGTGACTGAGTAGCTCTTTGACCAGAGGACAGTAATATGTGTTGATTGAAACTTTGGTGAAGAAATAGACACATTTTATTTTACATCTTAAATGGGTTTATAGTTGATCAGCATAGCCCAGCAATGTGCCATGTGTTTGTGGTTGGATGCTTTGACTGGTTCTTGTTCTTAGTTCTTAGCACAAGTGAGCCCATAGGTTTAAGTAGGTGTGAAAAGTTAAATGTGTGCAGAATAAGTGGGTCTGGAGATCTGCTTGATGGACTGTGATTTTTTTTTTTCTAACTTGATGTTCAGGAGAAGATCTAAAAATACTGAATCCCAGGCATCCCCACTAGACAAATGTTACTTCTGCCTCTTGTTGCTTTGGGTAAAGGATGCTTTAGACACATGACCATTGTGAATGCTAACAGCAACTGAATTTCTCTCTTTTGAGCAGCATGAAAATATGGTAACAGCCTCAGTTGAAGTTGTTGGAGCTGTGTGCCGACATCTCTCGTGGTCAGCGTATTTGTACCACTTGAAGCATTTCATCCATGTCTTGCAAACAGGACAGATCGGTACGAAGCTGGGAGTCAGGTGGGTACCGTGAGCAGTGCTGCTCCAGGTTTCTCCAAAGACTGCTTCGGCACAATTCAGTGTTTTTAGGAGCATCACGTGGATTTTAGCCTCTTCCCTGAGGTGAGAGATAGATTGATTGCTGGCTTTGAGGTGAACTTAGGCAAGTGAAGGTGGGCATGGCTTGCTGCCTGCAACTGTGAAGTTTTAACCGGTCATTACTTTCTTACAGCATGTCTCACTGAATTCATGGCAGTGGTTCTTTCACTGTCCCTGCTCCTGGGACGCCTCCATTGCACCAGTACCACTCTGTGAGGTTTCACAGTGAACTAGGTCACAGAATACAATGTAGCTGAGAAATAACCAGTTTTTATTTTGTGGGGTTTTTCAGGATAAACCTTATGGTGCAGTGTCACTAAATCTGATGTTTTCCAAAAAGTGCTTGTAAGATTTTTCTGTTGTATGTGCATCCTCTTCTTTTTTGTGCAGAGGGCTGATCTTCATGTTTTCCTTCTGCAGCTTGTTAGAGACAGTGCTGGAAGCCTTTCACTTTGACCATAACACGCTTGAAAAGCAGCTTGTGACCATTGACAACCAAGGTAAGCTTTTTGTGTCTGCTTGTAAAAACACTACCTCAGACTGCACAAATGCAGCTAATCCAAGTTTTGTGTTTTACTCTTGACATCAGCTACTCCTGTCTTTCTAAAATGGGCATACCAGAAGCTAGTGTTGACTTGTCTCCTTGGGAGCAGTGCAGATTTTCCTCCTGTGTGTTGACAAAGTCAGGAGAGGTGTAGGGAATCATCTCCACATTACCACTCCATCCCAGGCTTTTGTAAGCCAAAACAGCCCAGAACCTGTCTGGTTCTCAAGGTCTGCAGCCAAGATGTCCTCACCTTGCTTCTCTTGCCATTTCATGGGATGAAGTCGTATCTTCAGCTTCTTCACTATTGTAGTTACCTATGTTGGGACCTTTGGATGAAGGAGGAGGATGTCTCACAGCTGTGCTTGTTGGTACCTCTTGCCTTGTGAAATCCTCCATTTTAAGTAATGGCAGTTCTCCACAGTACAAGCACATTGACCTTTGCTAAGCTGACTACAGGGTTCAGACACAGAGTAAGGTAATCTTTGCTTTAAGCCTGGCCCTGAGGGATGGCTATCAGAAACCAGCAAGCCAAAGCTTCTTTATCCAGTAGAACCTGATGCTTATTGGTGGTTTGCTGTCACTGGTGATTGGTAGGAGCTTCATGTAGAACCAAGCTGTCACAGGAGTCTCAATTAAGGGCTCAAGTTCTGTGTTCTCTTGTATTTACCTGTACTTTTGGCAATTACTTGATAGAAGCTGTTGCCATGGACCTTGAGCCAGTGGTGGAGGCTGAAGAAGCCATGGAGCTGGAGCACAGTGAAGGGGAAGAGGAGGAAGTTGAAGAAAAGAATGGGAAGAATCTCTCTGAGAAGCCAGTAGAACCTGAGCAAGCAGCTGAGCCATCTGAAAATGCTGAACAAGTGCCCAAACCTGTTTCGTTCTTACCCCGAAATAAAGAGGAGCTTCAGTGTCTGATCAAACACATTCAAGAAACAGTTACAGTCAACATCTTGCCTAAATTGCACAGGTGTATTGTTGCAAAGGTGAGGAGTTGACATTTGAAAGATCTTTTGTATGCCTTTTGTAGGCTGCTACTTTAAGGATTGGGATGCTACTTCAGAGCCAGTGAAAATGCAACACATTAAAAAAAATAAACACAACTGGAAAGAGACCATCTGAAAGCACAAAAAAGGCTTCATGCCCTTTGCTGAGTCATGGAGATTACTGACAGACCCTCTGGTAATGTGGATGTAGTGTCTTAACTTCCCTGCTGGGTACTGTCTCAAACTACACAAGTGAAATAATTCACTTTGTCCAACTTCTTGAAGAGTTCTCAGCCACTTGCTTGCACCAGTCTAGTTTCTGCATTGAAAACACAGGGATTTATCTCACCTGTCCTTTGGCTGTCTGGGATTTTCCTGCAGTCATCAGAGGATAGCAGCCTGGCATACTAGCCTCTTCTAGGTTTTGCTGAGAAAAAGCAGGATTTGTTTCTGTATATTAAAAGTGCATTATGTCTTGCTCTCTTAAAAAGGTTAAAAGAGACGAGGAACACAAGCTTGTGAAATCCAATGTTGTGAATGATGATGAGGTAGTTCGTGTTCCATTAGCTTTTGCAATGGTCAGAATGATGCAGTGTCTTCCCCAGGAAGTGATGGAAGCTAACCTACCAAGGTAAATCCCAGTGGGGCTCCTTACATTCCAGTGGGGCTGTTCATTGTGCAGGGAATGAGTGCAGGCACCTTTCTCAAGCTGTGGTTATGTACACAGCTAAAGTCAAGAGGGGTATCCTAAAAGACCTTAAATACTTCTTTTGGAAATTCCTGTTCCTAGTGACATGCACCTCTGCACCTCAGCATTTGACTTCTGTAAATCCTGACCTAAGAGCAGAGCTGTGAATCAAGGTGCAGAGGCAGGGCTGGTTGTGCTGGGGAAAGAATAGTGTACAGAAAGAAAGGACAATAAGTAAAACGTCCCGAAGGACAGTACGTCTGTGTGTGTGTGCCTATAAAACCTCTCTGTGAGGCTGGCTGTGAGTACAGCTGTGGTGTGAAACAGTCCTGAAAAGCAGCCTCCTTGGCAGTGTAATTAGTTCTGCTCTGCTTGGAGATGAACAAAGCTGTCTGTCTTTGTTTCCAGCATCCTACTGAAAGTCTGCACATTCCTGAGAAACAGATTTCAGGAAATACGGGACATTGCCCGTAACACCCTCATTAAAATCATGGAAGTGTTGGGAGTGCACTACCTTCTGTATATCTTAAAGGAGATGCGGTCTGCGCTCATCCATGGGTACCAGGTAATGCTGAAATTCTTCTTCTCCTGCTCTCTGTAGGCTTTTTTTTTTTCATGTATTGGGAGGAGAATCCAAAGGGAAGTTGCTGTTGAAATTGTTTTGCACTGGTAGAATAGCTTGGTATAAGGCAAGTAAATACTGTTGCTAATGCCTACATCAGTCTTTGTAATGCCATTCCAAGTGTCAAATAAGGGTCTGTACCCTCAAAGAACTGAGAGTCTAAGCCATTTTCCTAGTGAAGAGTTGAGGTATGAAGGGGAAGGATGAATTTCTGGTTCCAGTAAGATTGGAGGAAATCTTTCAATAAGGTCATGAGGGCTAAGCATTATCTGAGGGGAGTTGCCACGGAGACTGCACAGACAGTGTGTGGTGATGCTAGTTGAAGGCTCTATTCCTAGATCCAGAGGCAAGGCTCCGACTAATAATTCATCTTTCCTCTTTATGGTTTGGGTTAAGAATCATTTTTCATGTGAATTACCACAGTGGAGTAGTGTGAGCTTCTAGCTGCTGTAACAGTGAAAGCACCAATTAGAGCAGCGTAAATGTATCAGTAAGAGCCCTTGGGAGAGAGGAGATTCCAGCCCTCTTGCCAGTATGTGGTGGTATAGGGATCCTTTTTCTCTTGCTACTACATGGATTCTCATCCTCCCAGTGTTTATTTTTTCCTATAATGAAAGCTCAAGTGCAGTGTGTGACTTGTGATGTCTCTGATATGGGAGTGTTCCCATGCAGTATGATTAAAGAGGTCAGTGCAGAAGCTTGGAAGCATGATCTGTTCTCTTTTTCTCTAGCTCCATGTGCTGACTTTCACTGTGAACCTGTTACTGAAGGGCCTTACTACCAGGCTCAGTGCTGGTGATTTGGACCCCTGCTTAGATATCCTGATTGAGGTAAAAGCTATTCAAGACTGAAAGAAAAAGCATCATGAAGTGCTTGGGACATATTCTAGGAGGGGAGGGTTTTGTGTAGGTTGTCTCTGATTGGTGGCAAACCAGGCTGTTGTGTGTGTACTGCCAAGGAAGGAGGCACCAGTAGGCCCCCTTGTAGAGGGTAATCAAGAGAAAAGTCAAGTATCTCTGGGGCTGTATCCTGAGCCCTGCATCCTGAGAGGGGATGGATTCAAGATGAAGACACCTACCTGTGTTTTCCTGTACTCTAAATGGCTGAGCGAGATAGCAGACATCTACTCAGTGCAGTCCACAGGGCCCAGGAGCTCAGCTGGCCACACAAATGGGGTATGTTGGGATGTATTGATCTGTATTGATGCAGTCTCATTCCTTGTCACAGTGGTCACGACACCACAGAGGGGTGTGAGAACAGTGTTCTCATCTGATGTACTTAAACAAGGATGTTCTGTGTTGACAAAGGAAAGATAGACATAATTTCTAGGAAACCTGGAGAATTGGTTTTTCTGTGAGTGGAGAAAAATAGTGTTGTTTTGTTGCTGTTGGAGGAACATGCTTTTCTTCTCTCATTCACTTCTCTTGCCTGTTTTCCAAAGATTTTCAATCAAGAGTTGTTTGGGAATGTAGCTGAAGAGAAAGAAGTGAAGGGAATTGTCTCCAAGATCATGGAAGCACGCAAAAACAAGAGTTATGATTCCTATGAAATTCTTGGGAAGTTCATAGGAAGGGGCCAGGTGACAAAACTTATTCTGCCACTGAAGGAGGTAAGAAAAGTCAGCCAGAGTCTCTCTTTCTAACTGTGAGCACTCTCAATTCTGTAAGACAATTCTAGAGCCTCTGGGTGGCTACTTTGAAATCACCTATGGAATCTTGCTTTGGCTTCCTATTTTCCTTTGGGAAAGCAGTGAGACTTTACTGTTGATGTCCAGGGCAGGGAGTGCATTCTGGGAAGCTTTAACTGCTGCTAAAGTGGAAACATCTCACTTTGAGTTCTCCATGCACTCTCCCTCTGCCCACTCTTCTTTCCTCTAGAGCTTAGAAGTCTTGCAAGGCTGCTTTGTGGTTTAATCTCTTGTGCATGAAGGAAATGTCAACAAAATGTATCCAGGGTCTATTTCTGTGCAATAACTGCTTTTTCAAAGATGCAGATTTTTTAGCAGAGTGCAAGCTCACACAGGAATGGAACCCTGGTTTTCTCATTAGTTCTTGTGTCCTGGTGGCTGTAGGTGAACTGGCTGGAGGCTGACAAGAGGCTGGAGAGGAAGGGAGGGATGTTGGTGCAGAGCTGAGGCAATGGGATGCTATTCACCTAAAGAGCTGGAGATTATGACAGCATGATGAGAGAGAAATTGCTCTAGTTTTTCCCATGATTTCTGAATACAGATAACAGATATTACCACCAGGCTGTCCTCTTAAATTCTCATGGTTTTACCTTTGCAGACTCTGGAGAACACTACAAGCTTGAAGATAGTCCGGAAGGTGCATGAGGCACTGCGTCACATCATGGCAGGGCTGATCTTCAACTCAGACATGAATGCAGAATCCCTCCTCCTCCTCAGTCATGGTCTCATCAGTGAAAATTTGCCTCTGCTCACTGAGAAGGCCAAGTGAGTTCCAGGGTGTTGTTCAGATGGTCTGGTATTGATTTGCTTGCAGAAATGGCAGTTCCCAAATCCAACTGATCAAACACATGAGAGTTTCCTTGCTTTCATTCCCCTTTTGTTTTCAATGTAACTGAATCATTTGGACAGTTACAGGGCAAAGAGAAAGCTTAATAATAGGAGTTCACATTTTTGACCTCATGGGAGTCTACTCTTGGAAGTGCTCGGGACCTTCAGTAAGGCTTTTCCACTGTCTGAGTTGATAACATGCGTTAGGATGGAGGGACAAGGGACAGGGTTTAGAAGCAGGCTGCAAACATTTCCATGGGGCCAGGAACAAGGTAAAACATGGGCTTTCACTCTATTGCTTTGCTGCTGGGGCAGAAGATGAGAAGAACCATGAGATTTTCTCTCCATCTGGTGGTGTCACTGCTCAGAGCCGGGTTTGGTTGTCCTGCATTTGCCGTTACATTGGCTGGCTTTCTGTAGGGTATGACAGCTGTTTGCAGACTTCTTGGAGCAGTGTTTGTAAGCCATCAGTAATTGAAGTAAAGATCAGTAAAGAAGAGCAGTGGGTAGTGGCAAGACATGTATTTGCTTGAAGGAACTTCCAAAGTTGATCTGTTCACTAAGAAAAAAGTGAGGATGTTTTACAAATGGTTGTGTGTTTGTTATCTCTGGAACAGTGGAATTGTTCTCAAGTCTGAGTCCCTTCTATCATGCTGCTTTCAAATTGGTTTTATTTCATTGTGGTCCATCTGTGACCTGCTTTTGATTGCTGTGTGGGAAGCAGCTGAGCACAGTTCAGCTCTTTTTACTCCCAACAGCGGGATTGTTGTTGAGAGGTTCATATCTGAATATTTTCTTTTGCCATACATACACTGCTTTTCAGGAAAAAAGCTGCCCCTCCTCCAGATCCTCGGCTGCAACCAGAGAGCTGCCTGCTGCTCCAGCCCACTCCCACAAGAGGAGGGCAGAAAGCACGTGTCAGCAGCAGGACTAACACATATATCCTGGTTGATTCAGGACTTCGGGTAAGATCTCCTCAGATAAAAAACATTGCATTCAAAATTTTGTAAAGAGTATGCAAAGGAAAGTATTCTGGATATATTGTTTTAATAGCACAGCCATTAGCCTCAACTTCACTTTGTATATTGTAACTCCAGTGGTGCTTTTAGATGCTATTTTTTTAAAAAAGTGCTCAGCCTGTTGAAAAATTTGGGTGGGATATGGCATAAATTCTACTATAACCTGAAACAGTTGTGAGACCTTACTTGACTCTTTTTTTGCCTTCTTGCTGACTTTGAGATTAATATCCTGGTTTTTCTATGACAGTTACTGCACATGAGCCTGAAAAGGTCCAAAGTAAATTCTTCTGAGGAGCATGCTTTGGAAATGTTAGACCCTTTTGTTCAGCTGCTTATAGACTGCCTGAAATCTATGGATGTCAAGGTACAGTTCTGAGCTGAAGTCTGTGTGTTCTGTCTGCTGCACTGAGTCCTGCCCACAAATGTCATCTTGCAGTTGACTTGCAAGAGAAGAAAAAGCCACCAGTTTTTCAAACTTGCTTTAATAATTCTGCAGATTAAATTGTTTGAGGACATGTAATCCCAAGAGAGGCTTGTGGCTGGTGGAGGACTGAATGCTCTGCTCTGTGTTGCAGGTTTAACTGTGGGCAAGTTCTCCTAGAGAATGTTCATAAATGTTCATACAAGGAGTTTACAGACTATCTATGAGGATGTTCATGAGATCCTGTAGCTGCTGGGAGCAGTGTTGTCACATCTGTGGTTTCTTCTGATCCAATTCCGAAGTCTTCATTCCTAGCACTGTAGGCAGCCCCTTTTTGGGACAGCTTTTGGTTTGAGTGAGCCTAGAGCCCAAGAGTGGAAGGCATACCTCATACCCTGTCAGATACTTGGAGTGGGTCTTTCCATGTCTTGAAGACAGCTCTGCTTCATATCTTTACCTGGTAAAATCAAAGTTATAGAATGTTTGAGTCGCAGATAGTGCTTTTTGGAACTAAGAAACCCTTGTGTTACCTATTAATGGTTTGAAAGAGTTTGGGTTTGTTAGCTGACAGACTTCTACCACAGTTGTAGATAGCCTGACCATGTCCATGAAAGAGTGAGAAGAGTTCTCTCATTGTCACTGTACCCATGTGCTGTCCTTTGGCTCTTTCTTCCAGGTGATAACTGGTGCTCTGCAGTCCTTGGTATGGATTTTAAAGTTCCCTTTGCCTTCTGTCAGTACAAATATGGAGTCACTGATCAAACAGCTTTTCCTCTTGCTGAAAGAATTTGCCAAGACAGGAATAGCTAAAGGACAGAATTTTCACCTGGTTGTGAGCTGTTTCAAAGTAAGTCAGACCCAGCTCTGCTCATTTTTGTTTTAGGATTAACTTTCCAGAATGAGACTCTTCCAGCTACAGATCCTTCCTGCAGCTGTCCATGGAGAGGTAGCATGGAGATCACAAGCTAGTGAGGAATATATGGCCTTGCTGATTCTTTCCCAAATACAATCTTAAAGATAGTTGCTCCCTAAAAATGCACAGCTTGGATCTGAAGAAATGTCTTTACAGAAACATGTTTGCCTTCTTTCTTCATTATAGTAGTATCTTGTTTCACCTGAGTAAATCCTGGTAGCTGAAGTAAGACATGGGAAGGGGGCAATTCACTTGTTTACTTTTGTCTCGCAATTGCCATCTGAAAGCAAAATGTGATGAGAGTAGTGTTGGACACATACTCTAGAGCAGCAGTTTGTCTTTTTAAGCTGAAGTGGTATAAATCAAGTCAGATTTGGGCGTGGACCTGTATTTTATGGCATTGCGTGTGTATTGACAATGTGCAATTTGATTTTGTAGTGTGTAACAATACTTGTGAAGAATGCAAAGAGTCAGATAACAAGCAAACAGCTCCAAGTGTTGCTTGGCTTTGCTGAAGAAGACATTTATGATTCATCACGCCAAGCCACTGCCTTTGGCCTCCTCAAGGTATTTCTGTGCAGCAGTCGTGGGCATTCTGTGAGCCGCTGGAACAGCAGTGATTCTGCTTCCTGGTGAAAGTCTGTACATTCTCAGATCAGGAACTGGCTACAGAATGCTGTTGAAGCTCTCTGTTGTAAGAGAGGAAAAGTCAACAAAGTTTTACTGTTCAACTTGTAGTCACTGTTTAAAATTGTTTGGGCAGATATTTTATACACAGTGCATATAAGGATGTATTTGGATCTGAGTATGTTTTTGCTAAAGAATCAACATCTCTGATCATTAGATCAGGTATTCTGGTTTGCTCAAAAGAAACAGATATGGATGTNTTTTTTTTTTTTTCCCCTTTGAGTTGCTCTGTGTATGTGTGAAAAAGTTAGTGTTAAGGTACCACCTGAGACCAGTGTTGTCTGGGTTGTAGTACTGCATCTCACACTGTATAAGCAAAATTATGTGACTCCAGCTGTGCTTTCACATTTTCAGGCTATTTTATCCAGGAAGCTGATTGTCCCTGAAATTGATGATGTGCTGCAGAAGGTTGCCCAGCTAGCCATCACGGGTCAGAGTGAGCCAGTGCGAGTCCAGTGCAGGCAGGTTGGTGGAGTGAAGAGTCTCTCACTTTATTTACAGCTGTCTAACAGGCTAGAGGGCTTAGTGTGGCCATCCTGTCTCTCACAGACATGTGCCTTGGCCCTGCTGAACCCTGAACTCCATTTCCCCTTCTTTACTGATCTTTATTCCCCTTGTTATCTGGCTTCAGTTCTTGAGACTGGTGCATAGCAGAATCGCAGACTCCTTGCCTATAGTGAGACTGTGGTGTGCCTTCATAGAACTGTAAAATTGTTTAGGTTGGAAAGTTCCTTTAAGGTCATGGAGTCAGCACTGCCCCATCCACTGATCCTGTTCCAGGCACAGAGCTTGGCAGCACTTGTTGACCCTTTGTATAATAGGAACAGGATGAAAGGGATGATTCTCATAAGCTTGCTGCTCCATCATTACATTTTCTTATAACCTTTTTACAGGCTTATCTGAGTGTTTGTTTTAACTCCTCTCTGTATTGTTTTTTCTTTCCAGATTTACTTAAAATACATTCTGGATTACCCTCTTGGTGACAAACTGAAACCCAATTTGGATTTCATGCTCGCACAGCTGGAGTGAGTTTATATTCCTGACTTGTAGTCACTGTTCTGTGAGAACAGAACTTTGTTTTTAAATATGATTCTAGTATGCCAAAAAGCTCTTTTTAATGAGCAGAAGGCATGGATGAAGTCTTCATTTTCCTACTTAAAAAACACTTCCCTTTTCCCAAGCCTGGCTGTTGGATGAAACAAATCCTTTTTTCTTATCCCTGTTTCACCACTAATATGGTTCTTTATCTGTTTGTAAGCAAAAGTTCTGTTGTTTGCTTAGTGGTTTACCACCTCCACTGGTTGTGAATCATCATAAAGTCGCCCTAGGACGCAGGTGAAATGGAAAATCCAGGAAGGTGCATTTATAGGGGACTGCTGTCCCATGGCAGTGTCTCAAAGTGAAATTGCAGGCACTGTTAAAACAACTGTACAGATTCTGCAGGAGTGTTGTGCCTCCAGCCTCCTCCTGAGCTTCACCCCTCCCTTGCTCAAAGGTAACAGCCATTTACCAGGTTCCCCAGCACAGTGTGGCTGGCTGTGCTGACTCAAGTGGGCTGGAACCCTTCATGGCCTGTTCATGTCCTGTGCTCATTCTCTGACAGACAGAGCTGATGGGCCTGCTGCTCTTGCCCACAGTATCAGGCCACGTCTGGTAGCTGTTGTAGAAGGATCCCTATCAGTGCATGTTTCTGGAATTGGTAGTTGTTGTAAATTGTTGGCAACTTCATAGGAGGATTAACTCATCCCTAACAGTAAATCCTTTATTTCTTCACAGGTATGAGTATGAAACTGGGAGGGAATCTGCACTGGAGATGATTGCGTACCTCCTCGACATGTTCCCACAGGTAACGAGCACCCCCTGGTGTTCCAAGAATCAGGCAGTTACTGAGGTTTACAGTAACAGCATTTTCCGAGCAGTTTATTTTGGAAGCACTTGCTAGTTCCTATTATCTCTTATCATGAGCAGAACATTCACTTATCTGCAAAAAACCTGGCTTTGCTCCAAAAGAGGAATGGCATGCTGGAAAGTCTGCTGTACTTCTTTGCCTAATGTGCTCCATTTGCATGTAAAATAAAGCTGTGTCAGCTGGAGTTTGGATAAACTCAGTCGTGATTTATGCCAGGAAGAAATACAACCCATTTAGGAAACAGGGTAGGAATAGAAAGTGAAGTCTAGAGTTTTCTCACTGTAAGGGTTTTTCAATATTCATGAGAGATTGTTGACAGAACTGGTGTGTTCTGTTTGGTTGGCCTGACTGGAGAGGAAGGGCTTCTCAGTGGGGTGGATCAAAATGAAAGCTAAAAAATAACTGTGCGTCTATACAGGATCACATAGGCAAAATGCTAAGCTGTCCTGAAGCTCTGCAGCTGGAGCTTAACTGTGCATTCAGGATGCTGGGATAAGTGCAATCAAGCAAGAATTTGGAAGGAAGAGAAATTCTGCACAGTAAGCTGTGCTTCAGCACTGCCTGATGATTTAATATTTCAGATTGGTTCCTGGGAACTCTTTAAGATGGCAAAGAGCTGCAATTGCTGAGAGAAGGACATTTGTGTTGCTGCAGTGCTGAGGACTTAAGCCTGTTTCAGTGAGAGCTGGGCATGAAAAATGCCATTTTAGGTTTCGCACTCGCTTTGCTGACCCAGGGATATGGTAGCAAGTCAGAGGCAAAGCAGGGCTGTACACTCCCTGTATGCTCCAACAACAGGGTCATCCCATTTTAGCAGTTCAGCTGTCTTGACATGAAGCCCACTCAAGGCTAACACTGCTCCTGAATATAGTGCAGCAAATACTCCTCTTTTTTTCTTTAAGTGCTGGAAGCTCCTTGGGTATTTGTGGTTGATAATGGCTGTTTTCTTTCTAGGATCTCCTGCACAAATACTGTGGGCTGTTTTTTCTCTCTCTTTGTATGATGATGATAAATGATGACTCAGCCAAATGCAAAAAGATGGCGGCTTTGACGTGTAAATCTCTTCTCCGTAAGATCAGCAATGAAAAACAAGATCTGATGTTTTCGCTGGTCACTGAGTGGTTTCACAGCAAAAAGGTACTCTTTAGTCTTTTCACTGACCAGGTCTGAACTCTGTTGGAGGGCTCAGTAAGATTAAGGCAAGTGAGAGATGGCTAGTACATATCTAGTGGGGTTGGTGGATTAGTTGTTCCTGACTTAGAGAGCAAGAAATGATACAGCTTCATAAAGCGGCACAAATAGAGGGACCTGCTGATGCTTTAGGTCAACCTACAGACTCTTCTCTCTTTTGCAGCTTTCTAACAGTTCCCACTTTTGGCTCAGCTACTTCACAGTGTAGTCCTTGCTCAGGTTAGAGGTTTGAGCAAATTCCTTAAAGCTCTTCTGATCCCAGCATTTTGGGCTGACTTTATCTCAGACATGCTTCATTCTGTTGCTGGCAACTGGAAGGCAGCAAACCTGGCCTTGAGGATCTGCTGTTTGGATCTGGGTGCTCGCCTGATAAGCTGTCCTCTATCTGAACCCAGGTTCTGTCCCTCTACACTAGTAGGGTTAGCATTCTTCAGCACTTCATGTTTTCCATCCTAATATGTTCAGTTTTGGTTTGTACCTGTAAGCTGCCTGTTGCATTGTGAAGAGTTGCAGAGTAGTTCCCAGATCTCTGCACCTGGGTATTGGGCTGGAAAAGGTCTTCTGGCATTCAGTTTTAGGGTGCATTCCCTGGAATAACTTGTGCTGCCAGGCGCTTTTATACCTTGCTGGCAGAATCTCCTTTTTCAACATACTCTGAAAACTAGCTTCTCTTAAGGTGCTATTGCTACAGGCAGAAAGTAAGGGTTGCTACCAGCTCCTTCACTTGGGAGCTGCAGGATTTGATTGTAAGAGTTAATAAGGGGCATTATTTCTTGTGTGTCAGAGCTCACACAGGAGATTGGCTGCCCAGGCATGCGGTTTGTTTGTTGAAGTGGACGGAGTAATGTTTGAACGGCGGCTTGCAGCAGTCCTCACTTTGATTGAAAAAGAAATCAACCCAAGTAAATTTGAAAATGTAAGTAACTTTTCTCCATGCATGAAGCTCAAGGAAAGAGAATTAAGAAAATGGAAAAAGGGAAGAAGTGTAGGAGAGATTTAACAGTTGAACTTACTGTTCAAGACTAAGGAAAGACACAGAACATACACATCTATTCTGAAGAGGACCTCACTGAAAAAAGAGGACCTCACAAAAAAAAAATATTTTTTTGCCTGTAAACCCAAATTTGATGTCATATGTCACAGCACAAGGAGAAAAGAAACTTTGCAAAGCCACCTGGCCTGAGCCTGCAACCATACAATGTGACCAGCAGATATATTGCTGCTTGCAATGTGGGAAATGTGTCTGCTAACTGCAGAGATTTGTGTAAGCATTGCATGTCAGGAGTGGATGGCATGTGACTGTCTGCTTTGTCCAGTGTTATCTACAGCTTTAACTTTCAAAGGGGTTCCCTTCCTGTACTTTAAGACAATGGAAGATCTTTTTAGTGCACTTGATTAACTCAGAATAACAAGGCTGCCTCAGATTCTGCTTGGCATGTGATAATCCCAAAGGGATCCCAGTCACTACTTGGGGCAGGCCATGAATGTTACTTATGTTCAGCATGCTGTCCTTGCACAAGAGAGAAAAAACTCTCAGGTTCTGTAAATTGGCAAGAGATGAAAATAAAATACCTGCAGTGAGGAGAAATTTGGTGTAATCACACCCTGTGCTGTGACATGTACTGACAACTGACATCAAGCCAGCTGGTGGTCACAGGCAGGGTGAGGCCCACAGGCAGCACACACAGTGTTGTCATAACAACTTGGGGCTTCCCAATACAGGCAAATCTGCTCTCAGCTGGGCTCTGATGATGAAAATCACATCCACACAAGTCACAGGTACACGCACAGGCATAATGTGTGTAATTGCTTGCATTTAGAAACCCAGCAGCTTGTTACAGTAATGTCTGTATGAAAAACAAGAAGAATGATTCTAATACAGTCTCCTGCAGAGATTATCTCCAGAGGAAATGCTTTGGTGGAGGTGCTTCTGTTCTGTTTCTGTTGGGAATTGGGTACAAGTCAGTCTTCTGGTTTTTTTGAACAGTTGATCTCAAATTTATCTAGCAAGGATTAATCAGCACTGTCCTCAGGTTCTCATAAGTATCTTTCTTGACTTGCTGATTTTATTAGATAACTGAAGAAGAAGAGGAGAAGGCTGCAGATAGGCTGCTATTCAGCTTTCTTGTGCTGGTAAAAAAGCTAATTACAGAGTGCAACTTGATTCAGTTAACCAAGAACAGTGTTGTTGTGAGCAGTATCTGGGGTAAGTATCATTCAGGTATTATTAAAGCTGTGTTACAAAAAAGATTCTTTATGTGCCTTGTGGTTTTTCACACCCTAGCATAAATGACTGAACTTTATTATACAAGGTTTCCATTCTGCAAAATGCTAACACTCAGCAGTTACTGGGCAATAAAAGAGAAGTTGCTAATGGAAAAGGTTACATGGTTGATGAAAACAATACACCCTTTGTCTCAGTTGCTGGGAAGTACTTTCTATTACCCCCAGAGCAAATAGTTCAAAACTATTGCATGTTTCACCATCATTAGATTCTCTTGGATGAAAACATTGAGCTCTCCTGAGGAGATTTCCTTGATCATACATACCAGCCAGAAAATGTTGACACATGGTAATAGTGCTCTAAGAACTGTGTGTCTATCAGGATGTGAAGATCTGGAAGTTACTTGATTCAAGCAATTTCCCTGTGTGTGAGATGATACAATATGAGGCTGGTTTATTGCCATTTTGTTGCCCTTATTTTAACTGCTTCATTTGCTGCAATCAGCAGCTGACATGGCTGGTTAGTGACTTTGGAAGAGTCCAGCCTGCCAGGTGCCTTTAGTGAGATAGCAGATAACCATTGTTATCCTGGATTTTGGTGATGGGCAGCTTGGACAGAGGTGAAACAGGAGAGCACCTGCATTTCTTCTCTGAAGCATCCTTGGCCTCTCTCCAGGGGTTTGATTTGACCATCAGCAGCAGGGCCAGCTGACACAAGTCTCACAGCAGCCAGTTCCCAGACTCATCGTGGGCAGATGAGCTGTGGCACCAAGTCCCTTAGGGGACCATAGTTGTTGCAGAAACATGACTTGCTTGATCACTGTGGAGACATTTGGCTATCTGTAGGTTTTTGCTGCTCTCTGCTTTGGCTGGATTGAGTTGCTGGAAAGTCTTTTATTATGTTCTGAGCAGATGAGCACAGTTCATTTCATTCACATTTTTATTGTCGCATATGCTGTGGTAATTGTTGGGAATGACCTGGTTCTATTTTTGCTCTCAATGGACCATCTCCTTTGCTGAAAGAGGTTTTCTTTTCCCTAGATCATGTCCAGTCTCACCTGTGGTATCCTCATAGCTGGGTCTGGCTGACAGCCACTGAGATCTTTGGCTTGTTGTTTGCATCTTATAAGCCAGAAGATCTTGTCAGCAGATGGAAGGAAAGAAAGTCAGGGAAGAGAAAAAAGACACCAGCAGAGCTGTCTGCATCCATAGTCTTCTTGACTGCTGAACTGGACAAAAAGGTAATGATGTCTGTACTACTCCTTCACTCTGCTCATGCATGCTTCTCTTTTAGTCACTTGTCAGCTGTCTAATCCTCATCACTTAAAGCATTTGAGGAGGTGTCTCTGCTGCTGGGAGGGGGCTTCTCTGGGATCTTATTTTCAGCAGCACAAAAATACCTTTCCAGATTGTAAGATGTAGGCCAAAGTTGTGTTGATCCTTTGGTCTCCCCTGGGAACTGCCTTTGGTGACTGCAAAACACTGCTTTGAGTCTCTGCTACCAGCTCCCTTCAGTGGAGTCATTCCTTTCTCCTTTTTCGTTTCCCCAGATGAAGGAACTCGCGTTTGCATTCTGCCATCAGCTGCAGTCCAAGTTCCTGGACGTGTCTCTGAGTGAGCAGGTAAGGGCAGGAGCCTGTCAGGGGCCGCAGGAGGGCACAGAGCAGGCCCAGGCACGCGAGGGATATTGTGTCCTAGTCAGGATAGCACTGCTGCTGTCTGGTGGTGGTGGCTCAGGGCAGATACGCAGTTCAGGGCTAGCTGCTCTCTGCTCAGGGCATCTGAGCAGCTGTGAGCCTCTTGGGGGCCCAGAAGGTCCCCACTGTGGTGTCAGCCTACTGAGGGATGGCAGGGACAGAAAGGGGAGCACCATGCAGGGCAGGGCTGGGGTCTCTTCCATTGCAGATTCCTGGGTTGGCAAGTTCCTCTGTCAGATCAAGTCTTGGCTCTTACTTACCCTAGTGCTTACAGAGGCAACTCACAGTAACTGACTCCTCTGTTTCCACACTGCAGGTTATAAAGAATTTACTCTTTGTGGCCAAAGTTATTTACTTGCTAGCCCCTGCCTCAGAAGAAGGTAAAGAGGCAGATGGAGAACTCAGGTGTGAAGTGGAAGAGCAGGAGGTCTCAGAGGATGAGAGAGATACTTCTGCCCAAGGAGAGGAAGAAAGAGAGGACACACAAGAGAAAGGCCAGCCAGCCACTCTACTGTGGTTAATGAAGAAGCTCTCTGTCATGGTGAAGAGAGAAGCAGCATATTCCCCTAAGGTCCCTTTAAAGGTAAGAACAGTGTTAGTCCCACTGCTTTCAATGAGGTGGGCACTTCTACAGGATCGTGTTGCTCTGGCTCTTTGCTTTCAGGGGACAAGGTGCAGAGGGTGCTGTGAGCTGGCACTGAAGCGAGGATTAGTAGGTGCTAACAAGCAACAAGCCTTTCATTTTGGGGTTCTCGGGAAAGGCTTGTGCCAGTCTGGTTCTTGCTAAGGCTTCCAGCCTCCTGGGGGGTGGTGGAGGAGTGGTAAACCCCAAGGCACCAAGCTGAAGAAAACAGCAGTGCCTTTGAATGCCCAAGAGTGCTCCTGCAGGCAGGGGAAATGGCAGTATGGAGTAACTTGCTAGGACAAGGGTGGGGATGTGTGGGAGAGCATCACAAAAAGCACTGGTGGTTCCCCATGGTTCAGAGTTAGGTTGAGCTTTTGTGTTTTCAGCTGCCTCAGTTGAGGACAGTGAGAACAAGCCTGTTGTTCAAAATGTCAGCAGCTGCCAGCCCAGTTCCAGCTCACACAACAGGGGTTGTGTCTCTCTAAAAGCTGTACTTGGATGCAGTAAGACCTTGAAACAGAAATGAGTTTGTGACTCAGGTATCTAAAACAACACCTGCTTTGTTGAACAGTGATGCATGGCCCTAGAAGCAGTTCACTTAGGAAATTTGCTTCCAGCTTTCCTTACTTCATGTCCCACACACTTCTTTTCAGAGAAGCTGCATCTTTAAGTTCCTGGGAGCAATCTCGGTGGATCTGGGGCAAGATAGGATCAAGCCCTACCTTCCAACAATTCTCACCCCTCTGTACAGGGAGCTGAACAGCAACTATGCAGAGCAAGGTAAGGGATTTCCCTCACAAAGAAGAATGTGCATCACAGCTATGCCCCAGTACAAACTCTACCTGCCATTCCTTTTGTCTGTTGAGGCATTGACACTGTAATCAGAGAATATTAAACTTGCTTGCTGTCTAACCAAAATACCAGGAAGGGAGGAAAGTGTATGTCAGCTGAAATAGAAACCTGCATGTTCAAAGACTGGAATGAAGTTAGGCATGCTCCTGTGTCCAAGTGGGTAAAGCTTGAGCATGTGGTGTAGTGGGCAAAGTATAGTACTGAAGGGTGGGCTCATAGTGGCAAGAGTTAAAGAGTCCTTGCTGAGAGAAACTTGGAAGAACTGTTTCAGAGACCGAGGGAAGTATTTGCCCTGCTCTCAGTTTTCCCTTAGCACCTCTTTGTAGCCTTTTTTCCCCCCAGTATCTTTTTTCCCCCCAGTATCTTTTTTCCCCCCAGTGATTGTAGTTAATATATTGCCACTAACTAGTGATTCCAACAATTAAGTGTTTTGCTTACCAGGGATGCTGACTGGAATCATCTTTATTGCCAACAAAGCCTATTTCACTAGAAGCCTAGTGGCTGTATATAGAAAGCCACTCATAATTACCTTTGGGATGGCCACACCCTTCTAAAAATCTTTTTTTGCTTCTCAGAAGCTTTTTTTTGTTGTTGTTTGCTGGTTGAAAAGCCACTTTCTGGGAAAGCTGGTGAAGCACCAGCAGATTTCACAGGCACCAGTTTTGGCAAGGTTTATCAGTGCAGACATCTTTTATTAAAGAAAGAGGAATCCATATTGTGCTCTTGGCTTTTGTTCCACATGCTGAAAAGATTAAGTAAGTCTATTTTGTTTTAATAGATCCAACACTGAAGAACCTTTCCCAAGAAATCATAGAACTTCTCAAGAAGTTAGTGGGGCTGGAGGCCTTTTCGCTGGCCTTTTCTTCTGTGCAAAAACAGGCCAACCAGAAAAGAGCAATGAGGAAAAAGCAGAGGGCTTTGCAGGTAAGATTCCACTTTCTCTTGAGAGAAAAAGAAACAGGGCTTCTCTAAAGGCTTGAGAGATGCCCAGGAAGGGGAGTATGAGGAAGAACTTCATCTTAATTTAGGACAGTTCCATCAGTACCTTTACAAAACTTGGAAGAAGCTGTGTATGATTGGCCTCTTGCACAGGTTCTGGCTGACAGGGATGGTTTCCTGCTTACCTGAAGGGCAAAGCAGCCTGAATACCCTCAGTTTCAAGAAACCCAACAACACCCATGTGTTGTCTTAGCAGTCACCAGTTTCTCAGGAAGTTCATTGTATTCACAGGGACTGCTGTTAGTTGTCAATGAACTAACAATGTACTGTTTTTGGGGTTTTTTTAGACTGTAGCAAATCCTGACATTGCTGCAAGGAGGAAGCTGAAGAGACACAAGAATAAAGCAGAAACCCGGAAGAGAAAAATAGAATCCCTGCGCCCTATGTACAAGGCCAAGCGACATCGAAGTAACGCACTAAAAGATTTGGCAATGGTGGAATGAAAAGGCTTTTCCTTCCTGGAAGATTAATTTATGAAAAGTAATACTGAGTTAAAGAACTAATTACTGTTTTTTGCATATTTCAATTGTATTTATTAATATTTTTATGTCCTTTTTCATTGAGGATCTTAAATAAAAACTTCTAAATTTTTTCCAAACCTGTATATTTACCGGAGCATGTACAGTTGAATGGGCAACAACTGCGATATTTTGTATTAAATTTTACTTCATTTGTGGTTCTGTGATGACTTCATTTCTGCCTGTGAACACACTAGTCCCAGAGATACAAGTCTGCCTCCTGACTGATTTGCCTTCAGTTTCTGCAGCTATACCTTCAGTTTCTGAGCTACTTACCTGTCACTTCTGGCTAAGATCAGAGTGCAGGAACAACAGCTCATGAAGGTGGAAGTTAAATTCAAGTTACTGCCCTGGCACATCAGGGCACTAGTGTGGGCTGAAGACACTGGATTTCCTTTCAGACACCCACTGAGTGCCACGTTGGCAGCCAGAGGTGCACTACTTGTGCTCTCTTGCTGTACTTCTCTGTAACAGTGTGTCTGCACTGAAGGTGCACCTCTGCAGGTGTTCAGCTGTGTGGCTGCTGGAACTGGCAGCACTTGGACTTGTTTCTGTAAAGCAAGCAGCCTCTAGGAAGCAACACACCCCTGGGTATAGCTGACAGTTCCAGATTTTATTAGTGTTCTATCTACACCAATATGCTGGCCACCAAAACCACCAAAGGAAGGGGAGATGACAAAAAAAACACCAACTTTCTCAGCCAGTAAGACTTTCATACAAATTAACATAAGTACATTCTTTAAACAAAAAGAAAGAAATGGAGTATCATAATGTACACATTCACTTATTTCAGTTTTACAATTGAAGAGAGGCATCCACATTACAGAAGTCAAATTCAAATCTGTCCTATTTACAAGTATCTGTGGCCTGAAAATACTTAACTGCAGAAAGGAGGATGCTGGCTACAGCTGACACTTCCTTGCATTGGTCAGTTTTGTATCACTGCCTGCTCTTCAAGGCCTCCACCAACCTAGGAAAAAGGTTAAGTCAGTTTACTGAAAAGTCATTTTAATTCTGCTGAAATACTTCCAGCAGAAAACCAGTCATTCTTCTAATGTGGACTCTTGTACATAAGACTATCCACAAATCCAGTCTAATTAAAAAAACCCCAAATGTGTAAAATTAGGTATATGAATGAAGCATAACTAGACTGGTACTCACCATTCCATTGCTTCATCAAGCCCTGTGCCTTTAGTTGCAGAGGTTTTGAATATCTGCCATTTTCGGTCCTTCAAAGCTGGTAAGCCAAGGGCATTTGCCATTTCTGTGGGAGTCATGGCCTGTTCCATGTCCTGTTTATTTGCAAACACCACCAAAATGGCTTTCTTCAGCTCTTCTTCCTAAAAAAAAGGGAAATCGTGGAAGTTGTTGCAGAAGCTTCTGTGGAATTTATTTAAGGAGAGAAAACGTATATAATAAAAAATCGGACATATAATAAAAAAGAACTTCAGCAGCTCTCAATTATTTTGCTTGCTGATTTCTGTTCTGTAGAAAATTCTTCAGTGAAAGAATGGTGCTTATTTTCAATTCCAGTATGATACCCTATAGGAGCAGTTTCAAAACATGGCCAGTCCAAGTTATGAAACAAGCTGGTAGCTGGATTTAACAAGGCACATTAAATGAGCTTGCAGGTATTTTGGGAGGCAAGGCAAGAGAGAGAAAGGAAGTGTTGCTCAACTCATCTTACTTCTATTATCTTGTTGTACATTTGTTCTTCAGCTTCAAAACATTGTAGGATTACTGTTAATCCTTCAGGGCTTGATCTTGCCACACTGCAGTACTGAGCAGCTGTCCTGGCAGGCAGGTAAATTTTCATATGACTGCAAGGCTACATGAAATTAACTGTCCAGATTATGCTGCACAAACCCATGAAATACCTGCAGAGTATTCAGTGCTTTTTCAGTCAGAAGTGCTGCATGAGCTATGCTGAGGGCTGAAGTTTCACAAGTGAAGTTGAGCTACACTTGGTTCACTGAATCAAATTTCCTATTTGCTCAAAAAAAGTTTTAATTTCTCAATTTGTTTTACTGATAATGACTGTGATCTTTGTTTTCTTACCTCTAACATAGCAACAAGCTCTGATTTTGAAGTGCCAATTCTGTCTCGATCACAGCTGTCCACAACATAAATGACAGCATCTGTGTTTGAATAGTAACACCGCCAGTAGGGCCTGCAGACGAGAGAGGAGTTCCAGTCATGTCATTTGCATGCTAGCAGTTCTTTTTAGCTAGACAATTTAAAAAAGATCACCCAGAGGAAGTAAAAACTGTCTCTGGGGTGAAAGGCCCCAGGAGGCAAGTAGAAGATTTCTTCAAGAGACTACAAAAATGAACAGACAGTACAAATACTCTCTGAGGCAGAACAAAAAAAACCCACAAAAAACCCCAACCCAACACAAAGCAAATAAAGAAGCAACTTGAAAACAGGGAAAGAACAGACATGCTGGGGACAGATTTATTTGGGAATCAGACTGCAGGACATCAGGTCCATAACTGAGGGACACGAAAGCAAAGAAAGTTTAAAAACATAAGCAGCTGCTTTACAGTCACCAAAGAAGGATCATCAGAGAAATCCTAAATGACTAATTAATACAGGCAAGTAATTAACAAGGATCAAAACAAACCACCTTTTTCAGAATTATTTTACTGAAATTAAAAAGGGAAGGAACCTTTATCTCACTAACTGCATCTTCCTTACTAGCTAGCTACACTGCACCTTGTTACTAAGTACTGAAACAGGAATCACAAGGGGATCATACAGGGGTACTGTTAATGACTCATTACAAAACTTGTAAAGCTTGCTAAAAAATTACCATCTATACCTAAATCCAACTTCACTACTCTTAAGAATGTAAAGCTAGGAAGTATCTTTCTGCGTTTTTATCACCCCCTCCACTCTTTCTCAGAATGCTACTCAATTGCCCACTACACTAATCAATTTTTTTTCAAAGCAAAACTGAATACAAATGAAAACACTGGCTTGTTTTTCCAATCTGCAGCGCATCACAGGTTTTACAAAGTGAATTCCATTAGATGAAAATGCTCTCCTGAGAACGGGCATTTTAAAACTTAACCAATTTTCAGAAGTGCTGCTATGAGAATTCCAAGAACTTGGCACTTTTTAGAGAAAGTTAATTGACTTTAAGAAATCTATTACCTTATGCTTGTCTGTCCTCCCAAGTCCCAGACTTGAAATTTTAGATTCTTGTAGGTCACCGTCTCAACATTGAAGCCAATGGCTGAAACAAAGTTAAACAATTTCACTGTTGATGATTTTCCTGTTTTTCTAAAGAATATCACAGCACTCAATTTAAGATTTTCAGACCTGAAAATTCTCAGTAGCTGCATAATGAAGTTCATGCCCTTTGAAAAGCTACCCCAACAAACATGACTCAAAATAATGCAGAAATATTTCTTCTGAAATTGTAAACATATTGTAGAGATTTGTAACAAAAGCTAAGGTTGTTAAAAATTAACAGCAGTGTGTCTGAAATCACCAAAAGAAACAGGGCAGGGGTTAAAGAACTGGCCTGCTGTGATAACCAAGTACACAACTGACAGCAAGAGAGCACCAAGGAATGTGTCCTTCTGTCCACACAAGGTCTTGTGCACTCTTTTAAGCCACAGCAGAACCAACTTCTCAGGAGAGGACTCCATACTGATGTCTGGAAGATGGCAACAAGGCTGCAGTATCATATATGTCATTCCTTGTCCTGCCAGCCCAGAGAACCACAGCACAGGGAAGTGAACAGTGGGCACAGGCTGCTTAAAATTTATGGAGGCTGAAATATGCAAAACCCTCAGGCAAAAAAGATTATGTCCCAGCAAACTATTGGCTTCTAAAAGGTAATAGAGGCCTGAGCAAAGTCAGACTCAGGAGGAACACAACATGACATGATAGGGACATAAAAACATCAAGCATCCCTTGTCCTTCATGTTACACAGAGCAATCATGGCCAGAACACTAGGGCACACACACTGGGTGGGTGTGGCTGCAAGAATGCCAAGACACGTGGTGAAATCAGTTGCATTTTTTAAAATAAGCATCATCTTCTCCCTTGAAACCTCACACTGAGTTTTGTTACATTTTCTACAGAATGGAAAGCTAAATAATCTGATTTCTTCTTGTCCATGTTAAACAAAAGTGTTTATATAACCCTTGCCAAAAAAAAAAAAGAGGTACACCATCCTACGTACAGCAACAAATGACCTCTGAAATTCACATAATAGCTATATTTGGAAACAAAAGAATTACACAGTCCACAGTTATCATCTACTGAACACTTACCTATCACGAATAGCCTGCGAAATCATGCTAACAATCTTGAGGTCAAACGCTTTTTGCATTTTGCAAGGAAGCATAAAATATTATTTTGTAATATTTTTATCCAAGAAAAGTTCTTAGATACAACAGTGAAAAGCTCCTACAAGATAAGGAGCTTTTGTTTATGTTTATTGTCCTTTTGTTTATGAAGGAAGCATGTAGTAAGTTCAGCTGGCAAAGTTGATGTGTCAGAACTACAGGCAAATCACAGGCTCCAGGCAAATATTCTCCCTATGGGCAGATCACTTACTTGGAATGGTGGTAACAACTTCTCCAACTTGTAACCTGTAGAGAATGGTTGTTTTTCCTGCTCCATCCAGCCCCAGGATGAGAATCCTCATCTCCCGAGTTCCAAACAAACTGGAAAAGATGGTGGAGAAGAAGCCCCCTACAAAAACCAGAAGAGAAAAGGCATTTCAATGTCAGCCAGCTCTGTGGAGGATATGCAAAGACAGACAGACAGACCTCATTTCTTACTGGCCAACAAGATGTTTCTCTTCTCCAGTGAAAAATGACAAGTCCAGGTTGTTGCCCAGATGGCTGTGTGCTCAACAACATCATGTTCTCCTGGTTTATGCTGCCATTTTAAGATTTTATGGTAGCTCACTCCAGCAAATCACATTGCAGCAGCATCAAATCTCACTGCAGTTACAATTTTATTTTCTCCTTTTCTCTCGTTTGCCAAAATATGAGTCATCTTCTTTTTGGCTTGTATCAGACTCTGCCTTTTCAGTGCCAGAGACTATACAATGACCAAAAGGAGCCTGAAAGAATTCAGCATCAAAATATGCCTGTGGTCTTCCACAGGACCACCCCCTTCTTTTTTTCCTAAAACTAGGTATAAATCAGTAGGTACATAGTAAATCAGTTCATTACAAACAGCAAAGCTGCACCAAATCAAGGAGGTTAATGCTACAGAGAAGTCTAGTAGCTGATTTTAAATGTCCTTCTCATTCTTTTTTTCAAAACTGGCTTGCCCCAGCATCTCATTTATTCTCTAAATGCAAGCAAGAGTACTTGTGGCCAGGCTAATATCTGATTTATGCCTACTGGATTTTTATTCATAAAAAGAATACTGATGTTCTAAGCCAGTAACAACTTTTTTCAAAGATTTTCATAACAAACATATCTAATGTTAAATCATAACTTTGTAAATACACTTAAAGCCGGCAGAAGGTAATGAAACATCCAACAAGCCAGAATCACTGACAACACTGATAAATATATCAGAGACAAATTAAGAAGATTTGCAACTGAAAGATGTTTTGATAAAAATTATTCCCTATGTTTGCCTGTCTAGGCATCTGCTTTTCCAGGAAAAGGAGGGAGCAACGAGCTTATACTTCAGAAGGAACTCAGACTGATAACAGGTTGCTTTATTTCTTCTAAGCCCATCCCACCACAGAAGCCACACACGCTACAGACCCGGAAAACAAGGAGAAGGTATAAGGGACCATCGGTTGCCAGTCTGCATAGTGCTGCTCATAGTGGCACCTCTTACTGCCAGACAGGCAAATAACCTTAAGAGAACTGAGCTGGAAAAAGGTATTTCAATAGAAACATCACAAGTAGAAGGTTACCACTGGTTGCACGGAGGCCTAAGATGCAAAAATTCCTTCAGTCAGTAACTGTGCTTGCCGCCAGACACCTCTCACTCCCTCTTTTTATATGCTATTGTGTATGCTTTTCCCACACTAAAATACTGCTCAAATACCATCTGCAGTTGGACAGGCTCACCTCAATCACTCAACCCTCAGATTCAGGGCCTCTCTTTAAAATACTCTCTACTTCACACTTCAATCACTCAACCCTCAGATTCAGAGCCTCTCTTTAATATACTCTCCACTTCACTTACTAGTCTGCAGGACCTCCTCTCCTAATCTGCTCCTTACTAGCAGCCCATTGCAGACTTGATTCAGAGTTTAATTTTGCCAGGTGTCAGGAGTACAGAAGCCTGAGGCTAGGACCGAACACACCCTCCTGCCGCTGCTCGGACGATTCGCCATCGCAAGGCAGCTCCAACGCGGCCTCCGGGCGCTCCAGGGCCGGCTGCCCGGGAACCGGCCCGCGGGCAGGGCCCGGCCTGAGGGCACGTGGGCATCGGCCGAGCGCGGCCCTCAGCCTCGGCCTCTCGCCGCCGGCGGGCAGGAGACCGTCCCTCCCCGCGGGAGGGCTCAACACCGACCCGTCCGCCCTCCCCGCCTCCACGGCCGCCGGGAAG
>VZRH01003772.1:128323-149497 GCA_013397555.1 Urocynchramus pylzowi | reverse complement strand
GGGCCCGGCGGCGGCGTCACCGGCCCGGGGCCTCCCCGCGGCCCCCGAGAGCCGGGCGGCGAACGGGACCCTCGGGCACACAACGGACAGCGCGGAACCACGGCCTGCTTCCCAAAGGACGGGGAGACCTCGGAGCCAGCACACTTCTGGGATTGGGGATTGGGTCTCTCCGACTTGGGGAGAAACAAGAAACATTCCCTGCTGGAAGTGAACAGTCAAAGTCCAGCTGTGTAAAACACTGATACCAAGCTGCTCCTATGGATTAGCTAACACACCTCACCTGACAGCAGCACTGTCATCATCCCTGCATAAAAATGATGTCATCCATGTGATTAGATTGCGCAGATAAGCAAATATAAAATCATAAAACATGTGAACTATTACACAATGAAAACTCAAAGGAAACAATGTACAAGGCACACACGAACTGGGCTTGAAGCTCAGACTGAGTTAAGGGAGAAGTGCAACAGATCTCATGTCAAGAATAAAGGATTACGCTTTTTTAATTGCTTTTTTTACAGAAGATACAAGGATATATGAAAGTCTCATAGGAGAACAATCTAACTATAGAACCAACCCACCGTTCACAATTACTGCCTTCCTCCCTATGCACTTTATTCTGTCCTTACAATTGTGTTGCAGCAAGAAAGCACAGAAACCTTTACTCCCCCAGCCACAAGAACCAAACCTATAGCAGTTACCTTCCATGAGTTTTATCACTTTTCTCATTTAAACTTGTCCAAAGACAAACAGCTTTTACTTCTTCCAGCTGAAAAAAAGGCAGGACGAGGGGGAGCAGAAATTAGCAGCTCACAGTGTAAAATGAATATAAAACCCATACCACAGTAATCAGTCTGTAAGTGATGACACGTGAACTCTATGGTTTCATTAAATCTCTGTGTGAAACAGGAACACAGACAAAGATGTTTTAGTTTTCTCTGAAAGCATCAACAAATGTAGTATCATCACAGCTGCAGAACTTTGTTTCCTTGAGGCCCTCCATAAGAATTCTTTCTTGCCTGAAATTTTACATTATTCATAACACAGTCGAAAACAATCCTTTATTTTTTATGTCAAGTTGGGAGCAGTAGGAAAGAATACACAAAACTCATCCACAGGGATAAAAAAAAGTAACAAAATAATTTTGGCAGTATTTAGAAAATGTTTGATCTATAAAATGCAATGATCCAGAAGGCCTGCCCTAGTGCACAGCTTCACTGGGCAAGCAGCATGTACCAAGTGTTTTTTAGGTCCTTGATATCCTTAGGAGACCACGGATACGTCTAACGAGAGCTTGAATAAAGGTGTACCGCGAGCGAATCTTGGAATATAAACCTTCGATGTCCAGGAGCTTCTTCTGCAGAGATTCACCAAAGCTGTTTGTGGCTTCAATCTGAAGCTGAGAAACAGAGATTTGATGCAGTCATCAATACAAAATCTTTTCTTCCTGAAATGCCAGTTTATCATTCACTGCCTGTCAACTCCTTCACTATGATTTATTCTCTGACCTGCTTTCCCAAGATTTTTTCCCAGAAAAACCCAATGGGTTTTTCTGACTTCTCTACTAAGTATTACTTATTCTGTTTTAGGAATTATGGGTTATAATTCAGCTTCTTCACTCAGAGTCCTACAAACACATCCTCCAATTAAAATTTTCCTAGTCCTTTAAGGACTCTTTAGAGAGTCCATGTGCACCAACAACATTTTTTCATTAATGCATATGTAAAGAATCACTGAATTAACTATAATTAACTATATTTTAAGTATTATACCAAGATGATACTGTACATTTTACTTTTGAACAAACAAAACAAATGACAGATGCTTCATCACAAAACACACAGCAACTTTACTTATAATTCTATATCTTATAAAGGTACTTGACACTGCAGTTTTGAAGAACAGGTTTTTTCTGCATAATCATAGAAATGTCAGTGGGATTTATTAATATATTTTTTCCTGCCACTTCTGAATCAAATTTACACGAAGTATTTTATTCGTATGTAAGTGGAAATTACTTCTGTTCTGCCATTCCCATTTTATAGTCTCCTCAGTTCCTGTTACCCTTTTTGTCTCATTTCTCTATAGCCTAGCTGAAGCTGACCCATAGTGAACAGTTTGATCACAGAAAAGTGAGAAACCTGCCCTCATATTGCAGGTCTTTCAAGGTTATCTGGTGGTTTTAGAAAGCTGTTATTAAAAAACACCATTTGACTGCTTGGTAAGAGAAAAAGAATGATTAATCTATTTTATAACTCATTTTTTACTTAACTCTTCATATTAAGATTCAAAGATATGTGCACAGCAGCAAAAGTGCCACCTGTTTTACAGTATTTTCCAAAACAATTTTGTAATGCTTCACTAATCCTAAATTAAGTTCTGTGCTGTTGGTGTTACTGCAGGTTGTTCAGAAGTGGGAGAACAACAGTCAGACTGCTCCTAATAGCTGCAGGGTAGCCAGGAGCATTCCGTACCCTGCAGCAGACTGTCACATCTCACCTGCTCTATATCGTGCTGGCTCACTCGATTCAGTCCACTACTGAAATCCAAGCTTGGCTCTGAACCAAAGGAATCTGGCAACAGAAAACAAGATGTTAAAATTGTGTTAGCTGCTCCACGCTATCTCTGTATCAAGTCATGTAACAAATTTAAAACAGTGTTCCAATTTGATCCAAAAGTAAACTTATGCATTAAAAATCACACTATTTTTTTTACTTAAATGACTTAGAGAAAATACATAAAGAGTGAGTAATAAATAATTTTGATCACAAAACATGGCACTTTAAGCAAGACTCTTCCACAAATCCACTCTCCCTGATATCCTTCCATTTTCTTTCTTTTTTAAAAAGATGAAATTCAACAAACTTAAAATCCTCTGGTGAATCAATGGTGGCTATAATTCTAAACATACTTTTAAAACCACCAGTATTACCTTTATTTCATAATTTCATCTTAGATTATATTGAAATATTTTCCTATAAACTATTTTGGATCACTTATCTGATTGTATTAGCAGAACTTCAGTAAGTTTGAAGAGCAGAATTTAAAAAAAATAGTTACTTTTACTTTCCTTTGGAGGTTATGTGTAATACACAAACCTCAGAAGTCTGTGAGTAAACAATATCAGTATTGCCAATTCTCCAGTGGAATATCCAAAGGTGTGCCAAATCCAAACAAAATCTCTTTTATTAAATATAAAAGGCAAGATATTAATAGTAGGAAATGAGTTTTAAACCTAATCACAAGAAGCTATTCAAAGGCATTTTGATACTTGAGATGAGAAATTTTACCTTGCAGCCTTCCTTTCTTAAATGACATCCTAGAGGACAGCAGTGGGTCTTGGGAGTCAGTGGGTGTGCAGTGCAGTAGGTAGTGTTCCAGATGGCGCCAAAGAATGAAGAGACATATTTCTATGATATCTGCAGACACATCTCAGTGAAGGACTCAAATCTGGTTGTCTCTGGATTGTACATTTACTGTATGAGCATATTTACACACTTGAAAACAGCTGAAGATGTCAGCTCAACCACCTGTCACCTCCTTCACTGCCACAGCCCAGTGATGGATCACTCACACTCACTGTCCTCATCAGCCTGCAGAGCCTCAATCCAGTCCTCAGGAGGAGAGCAGAGTATGGAGTGCTCGTGTGGTTTGTAAAAGTGTCTCAGCTGCACACAGTAAAGCAAAGCTGAGGTTATACAGCTATGCACCTAAGAAGTAACATCTTAGGTGACAACAGCAAAGTGTGCAAGAGCACATCTTTCCCAACAGAGGTTGCAGAGGAAAATTCTGATCTGTTGAAGACATTCTTTTGTGAATGACTGGTTATTACCACAGAATTACTGGTGTTTATGAGATTTAGGTTTATGCAAGGTTGGCTGTAAGACTACAAATTCCTATTATGACAGGCACATCAAAATTATTTTTCAAAGTATTTCTTCCACCACACTTGGACATGTGTGAATGTTTATGGAGTCTGGACACTAAAACTGAAGAGCTAGGCTGTAACAATTCCTTTATTAGCATGTTGCAGAAAGTCCTAGCTGGGTTTTAAAATGGAAATTACTAACTTGAAAATTCTTACGTTCTGGAAATAGCAGAGCAATACCCTCATAAGTTAATTGTCACTATTTCAAATTTACTTTTTGCAAAGTGGTCAAAAATCCAGGTAAAAAAACCCTGTTTCTATCTCTCTGCTTTTCTGGATCATCACCTTGAGGGTCATTTCAATTTTAGAAGGATACAGGAACAGAGGGAGAGCAACTTGGCTCGGTTATTTATTAGCTTCACCAGGCGCCGCCTTGCCAATACGTATTTTTGGGAAGTGGAAATCTTGTCAACCCCAGCTGGCATAACTGACTGACACAACTGTGATGGGAAGAGAAAAAAAAAAGACAGTAGCAAATTACAGAACATCAAGAGAAATAAGCAAATAAGATTACTTATTAATATCTAGAACTTCTAAGCTACTATTTCTTTACAACCTTGCTCTCTATTTTGAATTCGCATAACCTTGCTGACCCAAAAATGGAAAAACGAAACCCATCTCCAAGCAACTATAATGAAAATCACAACTTTTACAAAGTTAAGCCAAATATTTTCTCTAAAGTTTTAGATCCCTCATTCTGTGGACCCCTTTCACCAACAGCAGAAAAGAATATGCACAAGAAGTGGAACTACTTGCTTATCAAAGATGCTTTGGAGCCTTTATTACAGCTGTGTCCAAGTTACAACAATACAGAAACTACAGAGTCAGAAGAACAATTACCTCTTTTATTTCATCTGGTGGCAGTTGCTCCACATTTTGCAGTTTGTTAACACTCTGACGATGGCTGTCATAGTAACTGAAGAAATCACTAGTGCTCTGTTTCAGCAGGTAAACAATAATGCCCAGGCCAGGCAAGTGCCAATATGGGACCACTGGTGCTTGTGTATCTAGACAAGATGTTGAAGATAAGAAAACAAAACTAAAAAACCCTAAGAAATCAATAAGCTATGCTCTCTGTCAATAACCTAGTGAAAGATAGGAAAGCACTGGCAAGTGTATTTTGCACTTGTGTCAGAAGTAACATAAATATAAGTCTAGGCAAAAAGTTCTGTGACTGCAGTACTAAAAGGCAGTCAGCCTAGTGCAGTACTGAGTACAAAATGTGAACTGTAACTAGATTAGAAGACTTGCTATTTACATATTTCAGCCATTCAACTGCATAGTAACACAGTGTAAAATTCTTGCCTCTCTATTCCAACATAGAGTTCCAATCAGAATCAAAACACATCTTACATGTCATAAATGAGGCTTAGCTTAAAATAATGTAATCCAGCACAGATGCTGAAAAAAAAATCTTGACTGTCCCCTGTTTGGTGCTATTTATTTACACACACACATTTCTCTACTGACATATATTTCTGAGGCTGTAAATGAAAAAACAATTTGTTTGTTTTAATTAGTTTCCTGATTTGGCTTAGTGCAAGGTTGAACAAGCATGGATTCTAGAATGAGAGAGTGAGCAGCTACACTATTGGCATAAAGTGACTTAAACTATGTGAAACTACAGCCTCTGGTTCACTATTTTCTAGTAGCCCAAATGTTACACTGTTCAGGCTCATAAAACAGCAAGTCAAAAATCTCACCCTGCCGAGGCCCATCTCGATTGGTTGACTCTGACAGGCTGGGAGTAAACAGACAAACAGTGTGCTGGAAACTGGGGGCACTTTGCAACATCAGTGACTCACAGTATTCCATCACATTGGCACAGATCTGCCAACAAAGGAAAAAAAAAAAGACAGCATGTCAATTGCAGTATCTACAGGTTTTGAAGCATTAAATTTTACATGGACAAATGTCAGTGAACAACATGCTTTGCTCCTCTCTTCTCACCAGAATGTGATGTTTCTATTTTCTCATTGGTTACAAACTCTATTCTACTGCAAGTCTAGGACTTGCAGCTTTGCCTCTTTCAAAAACTAAAAATTTCTGGATAATTTTAAGTCCTCTTTGGCTTTAAGTTAGTGTTAGCCATTGTCCTCTATACACAGCTTTCATTTTGAACATTTCTGATAAATTTAAGCCTTCAAAATTCACAGAGTTTGTATGCAAAACAATAAATGTTTCTAATGCAAATGTAAGTAAATACATTTTCAAGGATTACTTTAAATAAAATGTAGACTCTGACACCACACTAAAACCAGTGTAGAGCGTTACCACCATCATACGAAATTATGATAACCAAACAAATCTGCACAGCAGGTAAAACGTTGAGACTGGAGTTTCTTGTATCTTGTGTCTTTACCTGTTGCATGGCCAACTCAATTTCATCCCTCTTGTTCACTCTGTCTCCTGCTACGTTATCCTCTTGCAGCTTGAACTGACGTAGCCTGTCTGATCCTCCAAACCGACTCAGAAGTCCTAAGCACTGGCGCTGCCATAAGAAATGAACATTTAAATTATTATCTCAACAAATGAAGGGCACAATTCTTTTCACTTAAGTGATATGTGTCCCTTAAAACACAGTATTAAGAAAGCAATGCAGATAAAACATAGCACTTTGTAAATAAAATTTAAGTTTTTAGTGTTTTAACTTACCTTGATTTAATTTAGAAATTAATGGCACCCTAAAACACTGCCAATGAGAAATGAGTGCAATTCACAAGTGCACAACTTTTCTTGTGTCTCTTGCAGACTATTATACAGAATACTACGAATGATAGTTTAGGTTACCCATTCCCACACATAAAACACCTTTACCTACACAGACAAACAAAATCTGAAATCTGGTAAAAGTAGAGTACAAAAACTAATTCAGTAACAAATAAATGAACCACTAGCATGTCTGACACACCAAATTGTTGAGCTGGAGACATGCTTGTGGCCAAAGTGGTAACAGACTGTTTCTGCGTTACTTTGCGTGCTTTGGTGTTGGCTTCAAATTTTTCTCTTCATCTAGTCCTAAGCTAGGAAGGGAAACAAAGTCCCTGATGCAACCCTGATGTTGCCAAATGTTACCTCTTCTACTGGACAACGAAGTGTGGGAAGACACCAAAAAATAGACCCCTAAAAACCCCATCCCACTCCCACAAAAAAAACCTCACACATTCTTCTTCATGCTGGAAAACATCTCTTTCCCAACTGCTACTATTCAAAGTAAAAAAACAGGAAGAAACACATCTGGATAGCCAATTCTCAAAGGACATGGGTTAAATATATGACTTTATTACCTGAAATCGCCCTATGTGTCCTTGTAGCTCCATCTGTGTCCCTTCATTAACATCCATGTCCAGCTCATTTAGCACTCCTGATAAAAGATACAGCCATTAAGTAACTGTTTGGGGTTTTTTACACAGATTTATGCATTATATACATTTAAATACAAGCATTGACCAGAAATATTTCAGCCAAACATTTAACTTGTATATTGCATACTTTTTGAGCAAAACATTCAGATATGAATGCAGTTACCAGGAGATGCATGAAAGCATGTATCTTACTGTCCTGGTAAGTAATCAAATGGGGCAAGGAGGAGGGGAGGCTGGCATGAAATTACAGCTGTTGTGTAAAGCTCTGTTGTGTAAAGCTTTAATGTAAGTAAAGAAGCACCTGTAAGTAAAGAAGTTTTACTGTAAGTAAAGATGCTTAACCTACAGCTCTGCACTCCTTTCTACAGTAGTCAGACATCTCTCCTGAACAAAGAAAACCATTAAATCAAAATAGAGAAGTTATTTTGAACTGGTAAGCATGAGGAAGAAACCACTATATCCATCACAATCATTATTAGCCCTTTGTGAAGGTAAATCACCCAAGAGAAATAGCAGTATGGTAATCTGCAGTGCTTTCCTCCAGGATACTTTATATTTTAAACAAATAAAAACAGAGAAGACATTAAAAAATGGGTATGCAAAGAATTTTCTATCTTAATTTCCTCAGTTACAGAACTTATTGAATAAAAATTGTGTTTTGAAGATACCACAGATACTTTGAGCACTTCTATTTGTAAGTCACCTCCAAGACAAAAAGTACTTAGTGTGAGGTAGCATGATGAAAAGAAAACAGGAAGTCAGATACATATGGGTAAGAGCACTACGTCTACTGCATATTTACTTCAAGAAAAATTATTTAACATTTCTTTATTTTTCTCAGAGCTCTACATGTCAAAAATAATCTGTGTTGTCACAGATATTGTCTTCTGTCTTACTGTTTCTTTAGAGAAAACAAAGCCTGACATTCATGCAAATGGGGTGGAGACTTCAAAATTGCAGTTCCTACCAGGCAATGCTGCCTTGCTGATTATTCCTGTCAGGAAGGCCAGCTCCTGGAGAGATCCAACACTTACATCTTGACACCTCAGGATTGCCTGGATTGTATCTGAATGGGAAATTAGGAGCTGCAAAACCTGCACCACAAGAAAAATGAGAAAATATGAATGACTCCAAATGTAATGGTGATCAGAGATGAAGTAATGCTTCTGAAGAATTTTTGAAGACCCTGTCTACCAGTGAGGATGGGATTTAAAAAAACCAAAAACTTACTATCAGAGAAAAGGCACATATAATTTCTTTGAATGAGCAATAGTAGTGATACTCAGGCATGTTTTGGAACTTACCTGTCCCGCAGCTTGCAAGTGTTGTGCCATGCTGGATGTGAGGATCACTTGGCACAGCTGAAGAGCTGGAAGGAGAATCTGGCGGTAACGTTCCACTGGAGCAGGAATGAAGACTGGGGGATCTCTCATTGCATACATTCTTAGAGGTTTAAAAAGAAGGGAGAAAAAAAAAAAAATATAAAGAGTGCAAGAAGAGTGAAGTCCACTAGTGAGGCAGAGCCTCAGCCTACAATCACTCAAGAACCTAAAAATATTAGTATTTCAAAAAGATGTCTAGACATGAACTGACTTTATATTGGAAAAGCAACATTTATGATACACAGCTGCTGCCAGACATTTTCTTTAAGCAGGGAAAATTACTTCTTTGTATTATGCTAGACTAAACCAGATAACTTTGTTGCAGAAATACAATATCTGCTTACTGATATACAAAACTAGGTATTCTCAAATATTTTAGGAAGACCTGTGCTTAATTCTAAAGCAACTGTTGAATACAGTCCTCCACAAATGTCCTGTAGGTTATACACAATCTTATTATGTCTAATTGGAACTTTCAAATAGTATACCTTGTCTAAGTCTTAAATTTTTCTGAAGTGTTTGAAGTCGTGTGTTACTAAGAACTATAAGTTTAAAACAAAGACCAAAGATTAAAATCAACCCAGGTAACTTCCCCTAAATATGGAATTGCCTTCTCTGAGATCTTCTCTTAATCACCTCACAATGACTAACGTGGCAACACATCAAGAAACTTGCCAAGCAATATATAACTGTGAATTATTTTTTTTTTAAACACATCATAAAATATTCCTGAAATAGCACTTAATTCACTGTTCTCTCAGTGCTTTATGGTGGAGGACAGACTCTGCACTTCACAAACTGCAAAGCTCCCAAAATAAGTTTACAGTGTAAGCTGTTTGTCAAACATTACAGTATAAATTATATAATAATAATAATCATTTTTATCTGAGATACCAAATAAATTTTTATGTAGTCTAAGTAATTAGAATGCAAGTACAACCTCATATCCACATCTGAAATTTTCCTCTCAATGAAAGGTAGCTTTAAACTGGTTTAAGAAACATAGCTTTAAGAAACATACACACAAAGAATAAACCCACCAGTCATTACTCAAAAATCATGAGTTTATAAAAACATTTGATGTGCTTCCAGGAAGACTGTTTGATGGTTTCACCATCAGCCAGGGAAGCAACACTTACCCCTGATGGTCTGTTTCGGGTCGCATGTCATACACTTGGCACTGTGCCAGCCGCACAATCACACCAGACCGCAACAGCTCTAACGCACCTTGCTGACTTTTGGCTACTCGAGTGAGGAATGCCTACACAAGAGTAGAGAAGGTTAAGTTTTGGAGATGCACAATAAGACTTAAAATGTCTACTTTCTCACTTGACTTTAGCATAATTTCAAATATTTTAGTGAAAGATCCTTAAGGAATACCTTCAGTGGAGGTAGCTCAGTGTGCAGCTGCAGATTGAGCTCTGGGTGGCAGGAGCCCCAAGCAAGAGCCTGTGAACTGCCCACCCTTTGCAAAACAAAGGGCACGAGGGACGTGGGGCACCAGCCAGAGGACCGGACACTCAGAGACAAGGCAGGAGACAAGGACTCAGCTGAAGACCCCAGACTGACTCACACAGACTGTTGAGAGTACAAAAACCCAGGGGCTCCTTTGTTCAGGGTCCCTCCTCAGAGGCACCAGCTCGGGCTCTTATTCTGTTGTTGCACCACGATTAAATAATTTTAAGGATCCAGATGTCTGAGACTGCCCTGGGAAAGCTGGGGTCAAACCAGTAATCACACCTGGTCTGAGTGTGTGAGAGTGGTGAGGGTAAAGTGGGGCACCCATCAGTCACTGGAGCCACTCACTACAAAGGGGCTTTGGTCCCAGCAGTTAAAATCGCTGATTTTAACCAAATGTGACTGCCAGAGTGCTCTTAAAGGGTCAGACAGGAGAGCTTCCTAAACAATACCTCTGAGTAAAGTCAATGCAAAGTGTAGACAAACAACTTTAACTAAAAAGTAAAATTAAAAAATCAACATTTTTTAAAATTAAAAAATGATTTTGTAACACAAAATCATTTCCAAAGTACTGTTACCATTTTGGACTCATAGGTGTACAGCGCCTTGAGCAAAGGGGGCTGAGGTGTGAGCAAGCTCTGAAGAGCCAGATCATCATCTGCCAGGCTATCCACAAGCACCTTCAGGTAGCCACTATTCGAGAGATACAACAGCCACTGCTGCTGCTTGTCTACTGAAACAATGTGATCAAGTAAAGCCAATGCCAGCATCTGGGATGAGGGAAGAAAAACAAACAAATCAAAACAGAATTTAACCTATAAGATCAATGAGATTTTTAATAAATACCTAGAAGTGTGAAATGCTAAGCAGTTTCTTCTAACAGCTTCTTATAAACAGAATGCATTTCTTCACAATTGCAATCATTTATGTGAAAAATATTTTAAGATTTCTCATAGTATGAGGCAATTATCTTTCTCTAATATTCTTTTAAAAAACATTACAAATATTGTAGACCAATAACTAAGGCAAAATATCTTAATGAAGTATTGCCTCAAGCACGATTACTATTTAAAACTAGTTTGCCTTTTGATGAAATTCTCAGCTACTGGCTACTATCAGAAATTACTTCATCATGACATCACATCTTCCAAAGGTAAGTCCATTATTTAAAAATACTAACAAATAACTGTAACAGAGGTCCCTACCTACACCTTTTGCAGCAGAGCTTTCTAACTTATTTTTAAACAATAGGACACACAGCCTTGTGGAGAAAAAAATTAATATGCATGTATGGCTCTACTTTCAGCAGCTTGAAGGATGAGTGGGAGGACAGAAACATGAAACAGATCCAGTATCTACAGAAATGTTCTAGTTCTACCTCATGAAACTTCCCATCTCTGTACAGATGATGCTCTTTAAAAGAAACAGAACAGTAATTTTAAAAGAATAGACTCATTTACCCGGCCTATCTCATGGCCATCACAAGCATCACGACAGACCACCTCCATCAGAGCTGCCCCATAACTCTCAATAGTTGCCATGTTTTCCCGTTGCAATTTACTAAACATATCTTCAGGAGCTGTCAAATGTTCCCACATAGTTTTTTTAGCTGTAAAAAGAAAATTTAAAAAATGAAAACATTCAAAGATAGACATCTTAGCATTAATTTAGCTACATCCTTCAAGGCATTCTCTCTAAGCCTTGCAACAGAAATGCACCAAACAATGGTCAAGGGTTTTTAAATGAACTGCAAATGTTCTACAGATCCATCTTTCCTTGAATATCACACAGACCAGCCAGAGCAAAAAGTGTGGACCTGTATACATACATGTAAACCCTTGTAAGTAGTCTGCTTAAAATAATTCAAAGGTTTAGTACTTGTTACGTAGATAAACTAATGGGCCTAAAACTGGAATTGTTCAAGGCCAGGTTGGATGAGGCTTTGAGCAACCTGGTCTGGTGTCCCTGCCCATAGCAGGGGGTTAGAATGAGATCATTTTAAAGGTCCCTTCCAACCCAAACCATCCTAAGATTCTATGAACTTTCACTGGGACCAAAACATTCAGTGTGAGCTAAGTTAACAATGTGACTTAAATGGGAGAGAATGAAACCAAAGTCAGTCATACACTTCAAAGGGGTCATAACAATTTCAGAGTTTGTTTTTTTTCTTTTACTACTGTAGCTCAAAACACAGGCCAAGTGAAAGTCTGCATGCAGGTAACTAGCCCCAAGTTTTCTTCTCAGTTCTTGTCTGAATAATTATTAGAAATACTAACAATTCAAGTATTTTAGCCATTCACAGAGAGAATGTGATATTTACCATAAGCACTCAAGGATAAATAGCAACTCTGGTTGAATATTTGTTGCTTATTTTTTTGGAAGGGGATGGTGGTGGGGTATGTGTGAGGCTTTTGTGTTTGTTTCCCCCTCCTAGGGGGATCTTCAGACAAAGGAAAAGAAAGGGTATGAAATTATAAACAAACCTTGGGGTTTGTTTTGAGGTTTTTTGTGTGGTTGGTGTTTTGCGCTTTTTTTGCTTTGGAATTTGTTTTGGGGTTTTTTTAATAGGATCACTATGGTATGAGTGTACATAAAGATGTGAAGGCATAAGCAATTTATTTCAGAGGCTCTTAGACTAAGATGTTTTCCATCTGTTTCCAGACGACAACTCAGCATGCAGAAACTGTACCCTCCAGGGTTTAATAACAAGTCTTTTTTTGCTCTTTTCCAAGTACAGCTGGACCATACCTGCTTCTAAAGTGTCTGGTTCATCTGGTCTCTGGGCAATCTGCAAATAATAAAGCAGCGATCCATAAAGGTGCGTCCTCACTCTCTGGAAGCCACCACCTGTTAAAAAGAAACATTCACAATTAAAACCAAACAAATGTAAACTCCATAACACCATCTTCCACTGGCACTTAATTTAACTTTCCTATGGCAGTGCTGGCAGAAATAAATAAAACAACTAGGTTCCTTATGGTGAAGTTCTACTGTTTGCATAAAAGTGTATTTATGAGTAAATTAAGCAAGCTTATGCTGCTCCAAAAGAATGAAAATATGAAATTCTCTTTATAGTCATTTACATATTTCTCTTCTGTTTGTTGTTCAGATTTTTTTTAGTGTTTACTAATTCTTTTGTTATTAACATCGCTTATATCTATACTAATCATGTATGATCCACCTGACTGTAACAAAAATCTTCACTGCAGTATCTGAAAGCAGCTTAGCCCATCTTTTCACTCTTAGCAGTTGGAATTCATGTACATGCCCTGCAGAAGTCAACACACCTGTTTTCAAAATGAAATCCAGCAGCTTTTTTAAGATGATGTGGAGGGAGGAGTCGCCAACAGAAGCAAAACCCATGGATATGCTCTCAGAGCCAGGTGATGAGGTAAAAGAACCATCCAGCATCAAGGCATATTGGGACTGTCCTGCCATAGAAAGTGCTAGAGGCTGTTTCTGCTCTGTTTTCACAGACTGGCTCAGGTGGGCAGTCAAGGTGAACACAGCCCCTGCCACCACTGGCATCAACTCCTGAGCTGCATCATCATCAAGGATCTTAATACAGAAGTAGAAAGACAAAAAAAAAAAAAGGCAAAATAAAAAAAATATATTTTAAAGTGTCTGATTTAATGAGTTATTAAAGTAATTAAATTAGCCTCTCACAACTATTTCATGCATAAGGATTTCATAGCCATGACATTATTTAAAGCACATCAAAATCAGTAACGTCAGAAACTTGTTTAGAAACCTGAGTTGAACATATTTTAATTGAAAAGATCATTAGCCTTCTGGATTTTTTTACATAAATCACAGGCAGGCTGATAATCAAATCTGGATGGCAGAAAGGGAAGAAATGTGACATTTGAGATGCTTTATTAGTAAAATATTTAAACCTAAGCTAGGGAAATAATAACTGGTACCTGCTTTGCTATACAGCTATTTTATTACCATTAAAAATGTGAAGGTACTACTTAAAAAACCCAAAGGGTTGAGTATCAAGAAGCATTAAGACAATGTGGAAAAACACTAACAAGAAGTTTGCATGTATTGTTTTTGTTCACTCTATTATTTGGAAGGTAAATCTGGTATCTTTATCACTAATACTGAAGGAGCTTTCCTTTTAAGCAATATAGTAATTTTGAACAGCAGTTCAATTATTTTCAATAGGCAGTAACAATTTTTTATTCTCAACTTCACAGAAGTTTTCACCAAGGTGTTACAGAAAATTAAGAGTCTGGAATTTCCTCTTTGTAAAGATTTTAGGAAAGAAATTTCTTCAGCTAGTAAGACCTTCCTTGTTTCCTGTTTTCTTAATTCAGTTCAAATAAAAAACAAAACCAGCACTCCACTAAAAATAGGGAACTTTTAGGTAATTCCTACATTAAAAAATAACGCTAGTATCAAAAACAAAACCCAAAAAGGTTACTTTTTTCCTTGAAAAGATATTATATCTTTTATAATGTTTTGAGAAATATGTACTAACATTTTAGTACATATTTCTCAAAACAAAACTCTCATTAATCAGAACTACAAACCACATAACTCTTGCAATAAAGCAAAAAAATAATAATGCCCCAGCAGACTAAAAAAATACAAGGATCCTTCATTAAATTTTGCCTTTTAGAATGAATGGGTCAGTAGTAACTGTCTAGTCTGTCTCAAAAATTATTACTATAACTCAGCAGTAAAACATCTGGACTTTTAAGACAAACTGTCATACTTCCAAAAGCCCTTCTAATTGTAAAATCTTTGGTTTTTCTACTATGAAGCTTCATTCAACTCTTTAATTTTTCAAAAACAGCAGCAGTTAAGATTTGCAGTGAGTCATCTAAATGCAGTAAATTAGCAGATGCAGCAGTTTGCCTTCAGCCTTCAATAAGTTTTTCTTCATTTCTCATCAAAGCAGGCTTTTTGACACACCTTTTCCAGACTATCATCATGGTGGATGATACTGAAATGCCTCTCAAATCTGTCAATATATGGTTCACAGTTCAACAGTAGCTATGCAAGAATACAGAGTACCCTGTCCAAAGTGCATTCAGCTTCAGCACAGCAGCAATCAGAAAACTAAAAAGAATACTAAAGGCAGACAAAATTTTTTTGGATTACAATCAAAACTGCAGCACTTTCACATAAAAAGATGCAGCAACAAAGTTCAAGGAGAGGGATGAATTCTAGCAGAGCACTACCTTGTCATGCACATCCTGCAACAGATCCCGGATAATCAGCTGCCTGTCCTCAGCTTGTATGAGATCCTGGGGGCAGGCAGTGAGTATAATTTCCACCAGCTGTCTCCATGACTCCAGAGCATGCCTCTTGGCATGGAGGCATTGTAGCAGCTTGTTGCGCTCCACGACGTACTGCAGGATAGTGTTGATCTCCTGAAAACCCACCACAAAGAAACTCAGCTACAATGTGCTAAAAGAAATTCATGGCAAAGACAGATAACAATTTTTTCTATTAGTAGTAGTCTTCAGAATAAAATGTTGAGTCTTCAGCTTACCAGAAACAAGCTGCTATTACTACTTTAATAAGGTAGCCCATTCCATTTCTGAGCTGCTTTTCACAGGGCAGACATCATCAATGTCTCAATCTCATAGGAAAAAAAATCAACCAGGAAAATTCTTTTCTAGCACTTTAAAATCAAAACAAAAACAACTATGAAAAAAACTATTTGTGCCTTTTTTTCCCATTTAGTCTGAGTAATTTCTCCTTTATCCTTTGCATCAATTTAATCAATTTCGACTTAATTTAAAAGATGGCAGGAAACTCAGAAAATAACTAAAGCTGTTTTCTGAGTTCACTGAAACTATATCTGTGTAGAAAAAAGGAGAAATAAATCAGCATCCCCTGTGAGATAAAGACAAAATTATCTTGGCCATAAGATGAGCACAGCTAGTCTTGACATCAGCGTATAACTGCTTTCTGTATGGTGGGGTGGCAGCTGCAATTGTTATCACTAATAGGGAGAGAAGAGGTTAAAGAAAAAAGAAAACAGACTACAGGCCAGCTGTTTAGAGAACAGTATGGTAAGAAGTACCTTAGCTTATCAGTTTTGGGGTTTTTTGTCTTCAGGAATTACTAAATCTAAGTTAGGACTCAAATCTACAATCTTTTATAGCAATGCTTACTGCTTGACAGGGTATGAAATCCACCAACAGCAACCACAAACAGCAGTTAACTTTTTCTGTACTTACCTCCATAAGTAAAGGTCTCTGGCCTATTGCTGCCATTCCTTGAAGGGCATTGACTTCTGCAACCAGAACTCTGTGAACGTACTGAAATTAAAAGTGAAACTTGAATGAACATACGGTTTAACCTGGCAGGTAGATAAACAACACAGAGCAATTCACTCCCTGCCCCAGAGGGGTAGGGGAGAGAACTGGAGGAAAAATAAAGTAAAATTTGTGGGTTGAGGTAAAGACAGTTCAATAGAACAGAAAAGGAAAGCAGTGGGGAATAATACAACATTTAGAATAATACAAACAAGGGATGCACAAATGCAATTGCTCACTACCTGCCAACCACTGCCCAGCCAGTTCCTGAGCAGCAGCCCACAGCCAGTTTTCCCCTTAGTTTATACATTGAGCATGATATCATATGGTATGGACCTCTGGCAAGTTTTGGGTCAGCTGTCCTGGCTGTGTCTCCTCCCAGCTTCCTGTGCCCACAGCCTACTCAGTGGGGGGTGTTTTGAGAAGCTGAAAAGTCCTTCACTAAGTAAATATTGCTCAGTAACAACTAAAAGATCAAAGTGTTAGGAACACTGCTCTCATCCTAAATCCAAAACACAGTACTATATCTGCTACTATGACGAAAATTAACAGTATTTGAGCCAAACTTAGGACAAGTGACAAAGGAGATGTATTTGTACCTCCCAAAAGAATCTAGGAGATGGCTACATAGCGACAGATGCAACATATGGACCGGGATCCAAACAAGTTTTACTCATTTTTTAGGGTCACAAATTCTTCAGGACTATTTATAACACACTTCTCAAGTACTCCTCACAATGTGATACAATCTTAAATAAAGCCTGCAAGAACTACTGCAGCACACAACAACATTGCACATGTAATTGTGTATACACATGCAGTGCTAGGTAGTTGTGTACTGGCAACCAAAGAAATACATACCTGAAACATACACCTTTTATGAAAAAGCAAGTTCCAAAGTATTCTTAACATACTGATTTTTTATTTTTTTTTGTTATTAAGATATAAAATAGCACATGCAACTTGACAACAAAGACCAATGCTAACCTTGACGTTGCAGACCACTTGTCCACGTGCATTCTTGTGCTCACAATTAGTAATGACTTGCTCAATTTGAGCCCGGTCAAAAAAATCCAGCTGTAAAGGCTCTGGAATGTCCTGACTGAAGTCAATTGAATCCAGGATATTTAAGATCTTTCTGCGTACTGGAAATGCAAATCAATTCAAATTGTATTCAGAAGTATCAAGGGGAAACCAAAAAATTAACAAAAATAGTCTAATTTACCTTTGTAAATCTAAATCTTCAGCTTAATGTGTAAAGTTTCAAAAGAAAGCATTAAATCTTCAGAAAGTGCTATCAATCTATGTAACAGGTTTAAAAACCATTTTCTAAGACTTTAAATTCTTAAGATGTCTTATATTGTATATTTGTCCTGTTATACATGCATGTCATCCAATATTTACAAACACAACACTAATTTTTTCTCCTAAAATGAAATCAGGCTAGTTTTCAATTATAACCTCTGCAGTCTTTTATTGAGAAACCATAAAGAATCTGAATTTATTTATTTATGTGGGACTTACATTCTTTTCCATGAAAATACAAATATGTTCAGCCTTAGCAACAGTCTCATTGTTTCTACTGCTAGCAATAAATTTGATAGACTGCCACTCTACAAGTTCATCCCTGCACAGATACACTCTTCAAACTACCTTTCCAGTTCAGTGTTTTTCACTCACTCCAACCATCTGTATCAAGGTTCTTTTTTTTTTTTCTCCCCACACTAAATCAAATTGTTTCATGTACTGCTGCTGTTTAGAACACCCATTACTTTCTTTTCCCAAGTGTCCTTTCTGGAGGTGGCCCTCCTGCCTGTTCAGGAGCAGATACACTTTACTGATAAATAATCAACAGTCATAACAGTTACCTTTAGAAGCAGTGTCAAAGTGGAGAAATCCACTAACTGATCGACTTTCATCTTCCATTCCTCCTTCACCATCAGCTGAAGGTAATAAAACATACTAAATAAATTACAAAAAACAAATCTAAGTGAAAAATATGACCTACTTTATTAACAGTGAAAGATAGAGCACAGTGATAAACTGATAACCCTTCACAATAGTCTTATAATACAATATAGACTTGAACTTTTAATCAAATGAAAAAAATACTTATCTGACAAAAGCCATCCAATTATTATATACAGATCAGAAAACACTAGAAATGCCTAAACAGACATCCCACTCTTCAGTATGAATAATGCAGTTGGATGATCACCATAAAATGTGTAGCATATCTGAGCACAGTTTCCCATACTCAGATCCTCACAAGGATGAAGAGTGTTCAGGCTGATAAAAGTAAAGGAAAACACCATACTGCAGTAGCCTGTTAAAATATCTTCCATTTATTCTACTTTTTTCATGTAAAGAGTTTTATTGCCATCAGATTTTATTTTTTTAAATTTACTTCTACCCTGTTCTAAAATTCTGAAATCTTGCCTTTTATCTAAGATTGAGTTTTACACCACACTGGGATGTAATTTCACTTTTGTGATGTTATAATGTTAAAAGCAAAATTGATGAGCAGCTACTATCTTCTGCGAGAGGCTTCACAGCTTGTGACAGACGTTAAGACTGAGAAACTTTGTCTTAAACTGTTTACCATGGAAGACCCTCTACCTTCTCTATTTTGTAATGATTCTGAACGGCAGCTCAAAACAAATTATTCCACAAGTTTAATGTTTTTTAATATTCCCCCTCCTACCTCATAAACTGTTTTTAATTTTTCTATCATCAATGAACAAAACGATGCCCTGATTTCTTTCACTTTGGAGTCTAGAACCACCATCATCTTTCTTCCCATACCACAAATGAACTGCCACAAGCTTATGAAGAAAAGAATTCACATGAAGTCTCTCATTCTCCATTTACTGCAGCCTATTTAGCCTCACCCTAAGTTCCTCTTACCCAGGTATGGTTTCACAGGCATGTCATCAAGCAGCAGATGCAGCAGCCTCTGCGTGTGGGAGCGCTGGCGGTTCAGAGACGTCACTCGCATTTCTATAGCCGCAGTCTTCATTAGCCAAGACATTTGGTTGAGTGTTGAAATCTCGTGTTCTGGACAGGTAACAATTATAAAACTGAGCATAAACAATATCACTTAATTCAAGGAAAGCATTTTTCACTTGAGAAAGCTTTTAGAGGATGTCATTAGTTATTATTTGCTTACCAACTGTTTACAAGACAAAAAGACAGAGATCTGACAAAAACCAATAAATGAATATGTGGTTATTTTGAAAACAAATCATACACATATATGCAATAAACATATACACATACACAACAAAACTGGATCCAACCAACTGTTAGAACAGTCATTGTAAAGAATGCAGTGCTTCATGAGCCAAAAGGGCCAGTTACAATTTCAGTGAAAATAACCAGGCATTTACCCAAGTGAACTGTAGCTTTAATCAAAATTGGTGAGACTGGAACACAGATCTCCTAGAATCTTCCTATATTCACCTAATTTAGATTCCTAAGTTATATAAACATCATCTAAAGCACTTTATGTGTGCTGGATACATGTACTTGAATGCTAAGTTTACTGTAATTGAACAAAAGACTGATGGTCAAGCATCTGATAAAGTACATTTATTCAGTTTAAGACACCTGAGAAATCTTGATTTGAAATATAAAACATACCTACTAGCTTAAAAGTACTTTATTCAAAGAAAGGGGTGACACAGGTGATTATAACTATCAGCCTTATAAACCCTTGGTTCTTTATAATACTCTCACTTTTCAGTATTTTTTTTTCTGTAGCATGATCTAACAAAACTACCATGATAATTGCAATATAGATTAGGATGTAGTTCTGGAGACTTAGTGCATTCCAAAGCTAACATTCTTTTCCAAAAGTTCAGCACTAAAAATCTGAACTTCTTAAGTAGGGAGAGTTCAATTTTTGCAGAATTAAAAGATTAGCAGAGCCTGCAATAAATTCAGTTTAATAATGCTACCTATGTTTCTTCTTTCACTGCTAGGGAGTCAAAAAATGCATTGAATTTTAAGCATGAACAATCTTACCATAGTATAAAAATTACCTTTGATAGAAAATGGCAAGTACTGCAGCTGAGTGAATAAGAAATCCTGACTGGTCCTCAGATATCTCATAGTTGGACCTGAAGTGTCAGAGCATGCACACAACTGATAGATCACCTGACAATCAAAAACAGTGGACATCCATGTATGGAATTTATTTTAAAACAAACCAACCACCAAATCAAAAGAAGCATAATACTGTTCTACTGCTCAAATTATTACCAGTATTTACAGTAAATTTTCCATCAGCTTTCTTCAAAGTTGAACATATTATCTGTAACAAATGTTGAATTATGATATTAAAGGACTGCTGGCATGTGGATGACCACAACAGCTGCTTGTTCACAACATGACAATAGATGAGCCTGTTAGCTCAACTCATTTAAAAATGAGTCTTTTTTCTGTCTGCACATCCACCAAGACAGGAAACATAATAAATTTTCCCTGCTTCTACAGAATTGCCTTTTGCTTTTAATAATGGTTAAAATCTTTTGTAGAGCCCATGGATTTTCAACGTGATACAAGTGTGCAAGCATCAGCTACCTCACACATCTGTCTAACTCAGCTGTCTCCCCCACCTGACCCTCTCAGCCACACATATGTACATTCTCTCATGGCTACAGAATAAAGCAGAGAATTTCACTGGGTTAGTTGGAGTTTTATGTTATTTGCTATCATACTACACTTCCAAAATCAAAAAACAAAAAAAAAAACAAAAAAAC
>VZRH01003772.1:103299-128281 GCA_013397555.1 Urocynchramus pylzowi | reverse complement strand
AAAAAAAAAAAAAAAAAAAAAAAAAAAAAAAAAAAAAAAAAAAAAAAAAAAAAAAAAAAAAATTGGCACATGTCGCAATGGACTTAGAGGCTGACCAAAAATATTTAGGTTAAGTTTTATACGTATATCCTAATTCCAAGTTTCTGACATGACTGCAGATCTTTTGATTTCTGTGATGCTGCAAGATATTTTTTAAACAGAAAAAGGTAAAATAGAAAGAGTTCAATATATATAAATACCTGACATATTCATTTTAAAAATGAAACTATTATCAGAGTCATCAACCATCTGTGTTCACCAACCAAGAAGTAGCTAATTTTATTTGGAGTCTACTTGCAGTATATGCCAACAGAAGATAAGCTGAATACCTGGTAACAGAGTTCTGCAAGATGGGGAGATTCCTGAACTGCTGTAGGCCCACTCCTTGTTTCAGTACCCTTTTCCAGTATGTTCAAAATAGCGTGAAGGCAAGTCCGTGGGCAACCCAAGACACCTGAAAACAGAAAAATAACTTGACATTCTTGATCTTTCTTTCCTCCCTAGCCAATATAGGTCAAGTACACAGAAATACACAACCTAAATTGTTCAGATACCCCGTGCTACACTATACTGCTCCACAGAGCTGCAGCAAAAACATCTAGCAAACTTATATCACCATTACTTAAAATCAAAGAAGGAACCATGTTTCAGCAAAAACCTAATGAAAATATTTATAGTTAGTCTGTAGGCTTCTGAGGTGCTAGTGAATCAATTTGAATTCTTGCTTTTACACTTTTAAACCAAGAGCCATTTGACAATTTCAAAGAACAGCTTTAAAAAATTCCTGCCTTATTTTACAAATACAGCCATTATATGACTAATTCTCCTAAAGGCACCTGACACTGCAACCATGGGGAACAGGGAATTGATTTTAATAGTGAAGTCAAAATTCTGTCTTTTTACATTCTTCCCTTAGCTAATTAATTCTTTAATCAACCTGGGTTGATTAAAGAATTAATTGGCTAAAGGAATTGGCTAAAGAGGTCCTGAAGCAGCAAAAGCATCAATAATTAGAATTCTTATAGGGGAAATAATCTGTTTGAACATGTATAATTTATGCTTTAGCAGGAAATTATTATCTTGAGGTAAATGTCTTTATGGTCATTATTTCTTCACATTATTAACAAGAAATTTGAAAGAGGTGGGCATGGTATCTCACACCCTTGAGACAGATTTCCTCATCGCTGACCTAACATATGATAGATACCCTGTAAAATTGTGTGGGTGCAGATCAGTTACCTGTATTGTGTAATTACAGATATTTCACAATATCTGAAGAAATAAAACTCAGATCCTATCTACTCTTCATTTAGAACTATGAAGAGCTAGAAACTGCTGGGCCATAGCAGCCAATACAAACCTAAAGATAATGAGAAATATTCTTTTCAAAAAAATTAAATAAAATTATTGAATGTTTTTTCAAACTTGTTTATATAAAACAACCTTTAAAACAGCTGAGAAATAACCTTGTATTTCAGACTGGAAGGGACACCATGACATCTCAACACCAAACTACTGCTAGCTATGATATCAAACCATTGTTCATGGCTTTAGACACTTGGGTCTTGAAAACCTCCAAACATGAAGACTGCATGACCTCTATAGCCAACCTGCTTCATTGTCTTCTGGTGAAAAAATTTCTCCTATATCCAAATTGAGCCTCTCTTGTTTCATTTTATGCCTACTGCCTCTCATCTTCCTGCCACACTCCTCTGAAGAGGTCTGCTTTTATCCTGTCATTTACATCTTTGCAGGTGTTCAGAGATTTCTATTAGGTTCCCTCAAAGCCTTTCTCTTTTCCAGACTTCCCTCACCTTCTCCTCACAGGCTGAGTAATCCAGCTCCCTGATCATCCCTGCTGGACTTGCTCATCTGTTTTGTAAAATACCAATTAGAAACTGAGGAGGCAAACGAGACACATAGTAACACATATTACTCTCACCAATTCAACTTGAAAGCAGCAGGAGTGATATATCTGAAGTTTGCATTGTCATATATATATATATATATAATTAATATATTTATATATTCCTAGCACTAGAATGAAATCCCATATGTTCTAAAAGGCTCTTCTACAACATTAAAAAACAAAACTGGTTTTCTTTCCTATAAATAATTTTAAACAGGAGCTTGAGGAAGCGCAGAACAATAGCCAAGAAGTAGAACCAGTTAAAAGCAACAATCTCTTTTGTAGGTTCACATGTTGTGATATGTAGGTACTACTTGGATCATCAAATCAACTTCTTTGTACTAAGGACACAACAACACTGTATTAAATAGTAAATAAATTAATGTTTCACTTCTAAATTCTTGTTTTCCTCCACAACTCTAATTTCAACTCTGTTCCAAAATCCAACTTAAACAAAGACTTAAATCCTAAAGTTGTTTAAATGCTGCATTTGAGTATTAATACTGAAAATAATCTTTTCAGGTAGCTTTTGAGGACTTGAACAAGGCCTATTGTCTTATTCTTTAATTGAAGAGGAACTGCTTTTCCCCATGAATTTCCCAAGAAATATTCTCAGTGTTGTTAGCAGAACTGATTAAACAGCAGATCAGCCTCTCCTCTTCATACCTGGATCTTGCAAATTCGTGGTGCTGACAGGTTTCTTTAGTTCAAATCCCAAGAGATACAGAGCTAGGCTGGGAGGACTGCACTCAAGAGAGGTGATAAGGAGATTCAGAATATGGATCCTTGTTTCATGATGGATTTGTGCCCGCTTCTTCTCCGGCTCCAGATCTTGATTAGAAAAATAAAAGAAAAAAGAGAAAAAGCAGATATGGTGACTAATGAAGTAAAAAATCCATCTAATAGAATAATCTTTGTGTCTTCAAGTTAAATACAAGAATGTTGAGGGATAAACTTATATTACTGCAAAGAGATACAAGAACAAAATTGCAAATTACTGTTAATGCAGCTGTAAATAATATACCCAAAGCAATGTTAAATATTTGTCTTCTGAAAACAGACTCAGTTTGGAGTTGGCTCATCATACTGTGGACATACTTTAACAAAACACAGGTGCTTCTCATTCTGTTAAAGATCCAATTCCACAGAAAACAGAGGAAGATTGTTTCCTGACTTAAGAACACTTTTTGCATTTTTTTCATTAACTTCATTCCATGCAAAAGACAACTGTTTAAGCCATTTTAAGAAGCCTTTTACATACCCTCATCTGGATTAATTAATTCTTCTGCATCTTCATTGTCTAAACATTCCACAAATCCAGCCATCAGCTTCTGGCTAACACTCTGTATTCAACAATGGAAGGATGGAAATGAAGACAATTTTAAGAGTACTAAACCAAATACTTTTCATAATTCCCTTCATGTAAGTTGACAGAACTTTTAGACAAAAATTATATAACCTACTAAATAAGCAAGAGTTAAGAGTCACAGCCATTTTAAGAACAGGTTAGCAATTAGCCAGTGAACAGGAAAAAAAAATTTACTCTTGTTACATATGCTAAATTATTCTCACAGATTGAAGACAATAAGGATCATCAACAAAAAGATCTCCCTATCTCAAAGAATACTGTCCTTTTTCCTCTTGAAAACATTCATGATTTTGTTTTTTTCAATTAATGAAGTAATTGCTTTTCCAATGCCAGTAAAAAGATGCTTTATATGTGGGTAGATATAAAAGAAAATACAGTTTTAATGTAGTTGACCTGGAAACTTATCCTTTAAGGAAACATTATGAAGCCCCAGTATTTCTCCATTGGGTTCTCTTTCCAGATTCAAAGAAACAGATACTTACCTGATCATGTGTGAAATCACCAACTAGTTTTATCTGGATGTTGGAATTATCAGAAATACAGCACAAAATCTTGGCACTTTCAAAAGCTAGTTCAGGATTGCTGTTTCCATGGTAAAGATACCTTCAAAGACACAAGATTATGGCAATGAAATTGTTGAGAATTTAACTTTTTCAAGATGATAATGCACAGATAAGAAATTAAACAACATTTAGAACTAAAACATTTACAAATCAAATTACATGAGATAACATTAAAGCTTCAAATAAAATTTCACTCTATATGAAACACTGAATGCTCCTCCATTGGGACAGATGAGTAGGCTGAGTAGGGATAATAATCTTTTCTGGAATTTTTAACATTCTTTTTATCCAGTATCTACATTAAACACTGCTGCAGAAGTTAAAACAACTGCTTGTAGGCATTTAATACAGTAAATAATGGACAATACTGTAAAACACGGCCAACAACCAAATTCATTGAACTTTCCCACTCTGTGACAACCAAAGTCTGGGGCAAAATGAAATTATACACAAGGGAATCATTGAACATAAGGTAGACAAAGAAATCATGAGGGGGGGGAAATTCAGAAAGAAAAACTATAAATACAGATCCCAATATTGCACTAGACAATCACAGATCATACCACCTGTGAAAACATATCCCCTCAACAAAAAAAAAATTCTTGAGATGCTCTGTGTGAAGAGGAGCACTGGCTAGTGAAACCAATGAAAGGATCCAGGATCCAAACACTTCTGTGCCTCCAAAACTCCTCCCTTCTCACTACTTTGTGCATACCTAGCAATATTCACCACATGATCAGCCTTCTTAGTGCGAGGATTGATTCCTTGAAGCAGCTGCTCCAGTGGTGTGACAATAAGGGAAAGGTGGCTCTCCCGCAACAGATCCATAAAAATATTCTCCTTCTGTAGGGTTAAGTTTAGAAGTGCAAGGCAATACTGTACAGCTTTCTCTAAATGTTTCTTCCCTGCAGTGTACAAAGAACATGAGAAATACAAAGGAGAAGCTAAATAGACTACATTCATAAATGTCATTCATCAAGCCTTGCACCAAGAAAAAAAACCAGTCAGTTGTTTACCAGTACAAAAACTTCCCCCAAAATACACTTTTCATATGCAAGAGATATGCAATGTTAGCTTTAAATCCTACTTCCTATACATTTTAACTTCACATCAAAAATGAATTCTCAGCACATACCAGGAAACGGAGCATAAGTATCAAGCTGCTTAACCCCTTCTTCTAGCAAACTAAGGCAAAGTTCCAGCATTGGGGACTCATTCAACAGATGATACATCAAATTGAATCCAGGTGGTTTATACGCTATTATTTCTTCTCCTAAAGACAGAAGGAGTAAAAAAATTATATATATATAGATATAGATATATAGATATAGCCTCTAATAAAAAACCCCTCTATTACTCAAGCTAGCATAAGCTGCAAAACATAACAGCACCCATGGTTCTAAGCAACATCCTTTGTACAAAGTCTTCAGAGATTTTCTTTATATAGAAGCCATTGAGGAAATTTTAAAAGTTTGGGAATAGTTGTAAAGGCAATTACCATTACTTTCCAGTATCTAATAGCACAATTTCAAATTTAACCCCAAGAAAGATCTTACCAAAAAGAAACTGGAAAAAGTTCACATCCTTCCACAAACCTGCACAAACACCCTGAATGAGGGAAAAAGGATTTCCAGAAGCCAAAGAGAATGTCCATGATAAATTCCTATGACTGTTGTAGTAATATATGCAAAAAACAAAACTAGTACCTAAAATTCAAAGACCATGTTATGAAATAAAAGGAGAAGACTAATGCTTCCAGTTTATTTAGGCTCTTCATAAACTGGGGTAGATAAAAGCAGGAGAACAGCAAGAATCTTTTTTAACACACAAGTGAGAACAAAGGTGCAAGGGTTTCTTTTGGCACCAGCTTTAAAAGTGCCCTTCTTCCATTCATTCCCTGTGTGCCACTCCACACACCAACAGAGAAGACATGCCACTGTGGAGCCACACACTGAATCTGTTTGAAAAATGCATCTACCCAAAAGTAGATTAACCCACTTCTCCAACATATTGTTATGTTACTATACAAATAATCATACAAGTTGAAGGATTAGCTGAGGACAGGAACAAGCTAACAAATTTTCTGAGCCAGTTATGCTGCCAAGTACTCTTTGTCAAAGTATGAGGCACAGAGGCCTTCCAACTCTAAAGTTGCTTTCAATTAAGAAGTGGTTCTCACAGCACTGCTACAAAAAAACCCACAAGCATCACAATGGAACTCATTATAAGAAAATGTTTCTGTTTCAAGAAAAAAAAAACTAGAGCCCAAATAAGCCTTATATTTCCTATAATGAGGCAAGTGTAATCTACTTTAGCCTTTTAAAGAATAGTCGTTCAGAATTAAATGACTTCAGGTCACAATTCCACTGCTACTGTCTGCTTTCAATAATTCATATATTAATATTGTTAACAGTAAATGTTATCCCAAATACAATGATGCCTTTAAATTAATCCTACAAATAGTGGTGATTTAGATATAGACCAAACAAGTCCAGAGGAACAAGCCAAAACTGAGGTGCTGTTCAAGCGTCAAATGTTGCTCTTCAAACAAACCAGAAATGAAAGAGCAGAAGTTATCCTCCTAGCAGAGATAGAGAAGTAGAAAATAGTGTACATGAAGACCTACTGAGTCAGCAATGCAGATCTCAATACTACGTGGAAATTTTTTTAACATCTTCCTATTTTAAAGTCTTGGTCTAACTTTTCACCAGCTTATTTGCAATATTAAAGAGATCCCAAGATAGAGGGAAAACAGAGCAAAACAAGCTACAATTCTGTTTGTCAGCGAACAAATAAACAAGCTAACCTTGTAACTCCACATATTGGTCCACAAAGTCTTCAAGCTGAGGTTCGTAGTCCCGCAGTAATTTGTAAAACACTTCCAGAACTACCTCAGCTACTTCCCACTGCAGATAATAAGAAAATAAATCATACGTAGATTAAGGCTGATACTGAAGCAACAAGGCCAAGATTACAAAGAACACAACACACAGTGCAGTGATGTACTGGATCAGAATCATGGCTAGCATTTCAAAATTGGAGTCATGCCAACAACACTATACTTCATCATGTCAAATCATTTGAAAGCCCAAAGTGAAGTGAAGCCCTTTTCTGAAACAGATTTATTACCTGTTTTAGGATCTATTATACAATATACGTATTAGGATATTGTAACTATAAGCAATAAATAGTTTTTATTAGGTATACAGCTAAGAATAGACCAAGAATAGCCAGCTTCCAGGATATAGTTTAGCATGTGCCTTCATCCAGAAGTATTTCATCCAGAAACAAAGCTAAATTCCTTTAGTTCAGCAAGTCAGAAATATTTTCTGAGGTAACACTGACAAAAGGACAAATCTAACTTGTAGATTTGGGCATGTCATGTTCAGAAATCATTAGCCATGTAGTAGACTTGCAGAATCCTGCACAGCAAATTTAAATTTAGGAATACAAACTTCTTTTTTAAAAGATACTTTATATAGGCTCCTTTGAAGTATATCCTGACCCGTGAGTTGAAATATCACCTGTTTACAGAATCAAAACACTACCAAGCGCTCTAGGTTACTTTTGCTGCATCAGACTCGCACAGCTTTCTCACACAGATCTAAACCACATCCTAAGAAAAAAAAGATTTTCAAACAAAACTTACCTTTTCAGCAGCTCTCCGGTAAGCTCTGGTGCGGAATCGGAGGAACACAGAATCCCTGAGGAACTGGAGGTAGGGATCGAAGCCTGGAGGGCGGAGACCTGCTCCCAAGTTAGCTGGGAATGAACTCTCCACTAGTGTGCTGATGAGCCGACAGAAGGCGCGAGTTAAAGGATATTCCTCACATCGCGACTCAATCTCATTCAATTCAACCTTCCCAGGAGGACAGCAAAAAGAGAAGGAGACAAATCACAAATTTTGGGGGAGGAAGAAACATGTGAGGAATAATATAATAGCATCATCTGTGGATTACTTCACAGTGAATCAACTTAGCAGCACTTCTGCCTACAGTACAACACAAACAGAGCAAAGCATCAGTACTGCTATTTCAGTTCAGCAACACATATTCATTCCTTTCTGAGCTACTAGAAGATATGCCTCCACATTTAACTACTTTGTTTTTATTTACCACTGTTGTTAGATGCAAAGTGATATATACCAAGATGTAACAAAAGTGAGTCCAATTTAGGAAAATCTTAGTAAGAAGTGCTCATGAGGAGTTTGAGAGTTTAGATGCTGTTTTCTGTTACTAGTATGAAGCTGAACTAGATGCAAAAATAGAAAAAAATTTGCAGAAATTACAAGCAAGCTTGAAAGTAAATTACAATGCAGTGAAACAGCCATCTATTAGAAAAGTTTCCCATGACACACAAAGGAGAGGTTGCCTCTGCAAGTTCTTCCCAAATGCACATGCAGATGATCAGAGAGGCTGCCAAAGTACAGAGACTCTCTTACCTCAATACCAATTGCTTGTCTCTGGCCTGGGCTTCTCACAGTTTGTAGTATCTTCAAAACAGAAAGAGAAATGAAAACAGACCAACACATTTCATATAATCAAAGTGCATCTCCATAATTTTCATCAGAAGTCAAAAAAAGGTACTCATTACATTTTAGATCTAAGAAGAGGTTTTCTAAATCCTTTTAAAGGAAAAAAACCCAAGATTTTTCTGTTTGAGAGGTTGGATTATGTTTGACACTTGTATGCTTCCAGCTTTACGTTCTCTAAGATCTGCATCATGTTTTCACATTAATGATTTTTATCTTATATTGGGTAGGGGAAAGACATTTCCTTCATTATCTCTTACAACAGTATATTTTAAGAAATATAGTAAATTAGGAAGCAAAGGTGGTGAGATGTCATTATTGTCAGGGTCTCTTATTACAACTAAAAATAAGGCAGCAATTACAGTTCAAACAGGACTGTTAGGAAACATGTATTGATGTAAAATAAGCCCAGCCAATGACATTGATGATACTGTCATTTTCAAAATCGATTCAAAGCATTAACTGCTTTGAAACAATTCATTAACTGTGAATAAAATTATATTCAACAATAGCAAAAAGAAAATTTAGGAGGAAATGCAATACTATTTCAAATATCCTACTGGCAATTTCAACAAACTAGGATGTTACAGTTCTAAGTACTGAAAATCCTAAGATACCTGTGTATATTCCAGGGATTGCCAGAGTGAAGCAGCTATTTCAGGAGATCTTCCAAAAGCAGTAAGGGTTTCTAATAGTTCTGCTTTCAAAATAGGAGGAATGCTGCACTGCAGAAGTCCCAGGATGACCACTACTGGTGTCCACTGAGGGTGCTCACAAAGAGCCAAGCGAGCATTCTCACTCTACAGAGTAAACAGAAAATGCAGATTATTACTTTGAAGGTTTTTCATGTTTTACAATCTCTAATTCACAGTTCAGTACCAAAGACTCTGCTTTGTACTTGAAAGTATGCAAGATATCAAAAGAATAGTAGACAATTCCAAAGCCAACCATTTTAGTTAAACAAAAAGCTGAGTATAAAGACTTACAAGTACTAAAATTGTGCCTATCCACACAGAAAAATTATTTGGATAACACAAGCTTCTTACAACAATTTGCTTTTTTTAGCCGACACACATTCATGGAATTAGTCTTTATGTACTTACACTCTAGCAGCTTCTTCAAGCATGGGCATTTAATAATACTTCTATTAATATTTCTACTGCAAACATTCTATATACTATGTATTTCTATGAACTCACACTTCATTTGGATGTCTTCTAAGAACTTGTAACAATTTGTTTTAGTCTTAAGAACAGGATCATCACTCATGTAAGCTCACTAGAGATTGAGATGAACCACCGGACAGGAACAAGCCTCTAGCCTCATCAAATGGTAATTCCCTGCAGCCTTACAACAAACTTATCTTCATCCCAGATTAGGATTTGATGATGCCATGAAATATTAGTTTTAAGAGTTCCCTTTCTCCATGCATATCCAATGCTGACATTACAGCTCAAACAGGATTACCCAATTATCATTACCACCAAAGATGATTTTCAAAAAACATATTTAGTTTCACTGATCTGTCTTGTGTTTGTGTAAGCAAAACCAAGGCTATCTCACTATATCACAAAACTTTTAGGCTGCAAAATCTGGTGGGTACTTAAGAGCAGAAATCTACACTATTCAGAATTACACAGACAATTCACAATATAAAATCCACAATACAAAATTATGCACTGCAATTTCATTCTCCTGGAATTCTCTTCCAGTCAAGTCATTCAAATCATTTTACACTCTTGGTTTGGGGACATTTTAAATCATAACCCTGGAGGCAAGTTTCACATTCCTTGAAGCTGATCACATTCCTTGCCAAATTTCTACCACTTCCTTTTGAATTCACCTATTACTTTTGCTTTTTCAAACTCATATATAAAGGCAAAGAACTTTCCTACTCCATAGTGATTTATTGTGAATATACCTCACTTCTGAAAGACATCCCCATTACCAGCACGAGAGTCAAGGAAGCAAGAAAATCAGCAATACCAACAACACAGGAAAAGGCATCATCTCTTTCTGCTTCACCTACACCTTCAGTGTTTGGTCATTACAGCTATTCCTGATGCTTCCCATACTTTTGGTGTTCACTAATAAAATGACAACTGCTAGATAAATTTTCCTGACATACTTTTTTTGGTCAAGAAGAACTTCAGAGCTGAATGATGATGATTTGCAAGGAAAAAAAAAGCATTAACAAAGGAAAACCAAATAGAAGTTTACTTACCCAATTGACTATAACAGTGGTCAGCTGTAAAAATGCAATTAATCCATCCTGTTCTTTCTGTGTGATGCCTCGGAGAGGCAGGTGACGGTACTGGACACTGTCTGCACTTGGCAAGTCTTTCCTTAAGTGCTCATGATAAAGCATCAAAGAGTGGAAGAAATGCTCCCAGGAGACAGGACTGCCACCTGCTCCTTGGATGTTTTCCGCTAGAAAAATGACAAACAAGTGACAAGATTTTCTTTCTACTCTTCCACAGGGTGAAAAGCAGGGTAGTTAAAACTAAAAGTTTCTTATCTAAAGGAAAAAGCAAAGTTCAAAGGAAAGTTATTGTATTCAAAATTAATAATTTGTGTTCGGGGACTTTTGCTTGTTTATGGTTTTATTGAGACAGAAAGGTGCTAATACAAAGAACAAGTATAAATAAGCTCTCTATTTTATGAATTGGAATCTTTGCAGCATTATTTGTATCTTCAAAGTAGGGGTTTTTTTATAATTTGACCAATGCAAAATGAATGCAAAACACAGGACTGACCAGCATCTCTTACTTTGAGAAAGTGCTATTGTATTACATGGACCAAAAAATTCTAACTGAACTAAGTGCTTCTGAACAAAGTTAGCTCAGGAAAGTTACATTGTATATTCTGTAAATACAGCTAACTTTAAGACATTACTTATTTTTTGTTTTATAATAAGCAACACTAACATTCTGCATTTCTTATGGTGCTAAGACATGGTGGTTTTTTTTTAAAAAAGCATTATTTCACTAGGTGAATTGCTCGCTACGGTGCTCACACATCTAACTACCACATATGTCACATTCTTTTTTCAGATTACAGTTTCAAGTAAAGACTTCCAATTTCACCTCTGTACTAATAATGAAATGTTAAAAGTATGAGGCCACAATTCATCTCAAATGAGTCTTTGCACTTTTCAGAAGAAAAGGAGTTGAGAAAGAGCTGAAGTGTCACTTCTCTTACCATGACTACTGCCATTGACTTTTAGCAAACTAAAGCAGTAATGAGCACACTGAGGCCCACTAGCCAGTCCCCGCAGCATTTTCAAGTATGGGATGTAAATTGTGGAAGGAAGTAGATCTCCCATTTGCCTAACAAACTTTGACAAGACAACCTAGAACAAATAAAGATCAGTGTTTAAAAAAAAAAAAAAAAAAAAAAAAAAAAAAAAAAAAAAAAAAAAAAAAAAAGGAAAATCTGAGTATTATAGGAAAACATTAAGAAGTAAAAGTCAGAAAGCAGACTCTAACGTAATGAGGGTGGGGTAGACAAGTTCCTTTGCAGACTGGTCTATTCAGTCAGACATGTTTGAAAGAGAAACTAAACAAAATAACTTATGTGACTGCAGAATATACTAACTCTGCAATTCTGTATTTCTAGTGATAAAATTTACTTCAGCTCCCAAATATTCCACAGGAGTATTATTAGAACATCTCACAGTGCAAGTTAAGAAAGAATTCAGTGTGCTTGTCATATACCTGAGCAGTGACTCACACCCACAGTGGTTCCTTTCAGGGTCATATTAGGCTTGCTTGCACCTGGCCCTAATTAAAGTTGCCAGTATTCTGAGTGGGTCTTGGAATGTGTCTGATTTGTCTCCTACAACTGCACAGTCCTTCAAGAAGCATTGAGGGTTGACAGCACCCTTTATACCCAAAGAGTTTTTGGAATGTCTGCTTCATCTGCTTAGATTGTTTCTTCATTCTAATTTTAAGTTCTGTCTCTCATGGACTATAATTCTAGGACTTTAAATAATTAAAATATTCTTAGGACTTTTTACCCCTAAAATACTATTAACTGCAGTTAATAAAGTTCTGGGTTTTTTATTGTTAAGGAATCTAACTTCTCAGTTACATGAAAAAGGCATGTAGAAGTCATCAGACAAAAAACACAAGAGAACTATCAGAATCCATTTAGCAGCTGTAACAAATCAAACCTAAACAAGATTTTCACAGAGGTTTGTTAGTACTCTTTCTTGCTAAGTTTATTGACAACCATGAATGGCTGGCAGTAGCTCATTTTAGTGCAGGCAACAACAACCATGCCATGCAGAGCAGGACACATGCAAATCAGTCACCGAAAAAAGGTAAGATCTTAGAGGCTATCTGTAATAAGGATACCAAAAATTTGTTGCTTGAGGGTTTTTTTGTTACTTTGGTTTTAAGTTACTAGAAATTACTCAAGAAAATTGAGATAACCTGGCGCTGAGGGGGTCGCTGGTGAGCTACTCCAAGGTAGGAGCCCATGATGGTGGATGTCTGCAGGGGCTCCGACGGACACCAGTACTCATGGGCAAGTTCCAGATTAAAGGGGTCTTTCCTGTACAACTCAGCAATCTGTCAGAAAAAAGAAGATGCTAGCAAAGTATCAACTCCAGGAAGAAAAAAAACAATTACTTCAAAAATAAGCACTGCTTCTAGATTAGCTAAACACATCTGAGAGGCAAAGCATCGCAGGGCTGGTGTTCTAGTGACAGCCAGCAAAATTCAAAATGCACATATCAGTGAAAATTTAATAATTTTCTATTTAATTATTATGGATTGAATAATTGCTAAAAAAACCAAAGTCATTTCTCCTTAAACAAACACATGCCTACCTTTACATATTAATTTTACAAGTTAGCTGGTATCATAATTAGAAACCTTATCTGCTATCTCAACATACAAATTTTTCAGTGTAATTTTTTATTTCTTCATTTAAGTCTACTACAGCTATATGAGCTGCTTAAGAAAGCATTTCACTACAAATTTTCCTGTTGATGTCCTATAACCTGAAGGAGTATCTTTGGAAAAGACTAGTAATACAAGCTTTTAAATTACCAGAAAATATAAAACACCTCAGTTCAGTACACAAATCTGTTTCTCAACATGGATTTTTCTGAAAGTGCAGTTAAGTAACCCTAATAGCTAATTTTTAAACAAATGTAAGTATTTTTATTTTTTTTCTTTGTTTTATTGAAAATATGACAGCAAAATCATTATTTTAAATGTACACTTATGGTCAAAACTCTACTGAAATAAGAGAATTTGTAATTCCATCAGCCTTGATGGAGTCATCTTACCAAGCCTACTCTACAGCAAATACAAAACAGCCTTCCCAAACTCTCATTACAAACATATCAACACATGAGAATTATTTAAACATTTCAATTATTTATCAGAGTAAGTGTCAACAGTGTCTTCAAACGTAAGAAACAATGCAGTATTTGCTTACTAAAAAATAATAAAAACCATGACATGAACATCAGAAACCAAGGCAGTAAATTAATTCCTTTGTATGAAAAAGTATAGAAAAGTGTCTCTACTTAAGGAAAAAAAAAATACATCCCAAAAGGGAGAGATCCAGCACCACAAGGTATCATTCAGGTACAAGTTCCAGATGACAAATGAAAGTCACAATCATTATTTGTCACAGTAATTTACAAGAAAATAGGGCTTACTAGAAGCATTAAATGCTCCAGATCTCTCCGAAGAGAAATAGGTGGATCATTACCCATCTGAATACTCATGTGGATCATGCGAGCATCCTCGTCAGCACGGTTCCTCAGCTGTTTCACCTGCAGGATTTATGAAGTGGAAAAAGCAACAGTGGTCTATATTTAGCCAAGAATGAAATAGAACAGAAATAATGGAATTGTCTACATGGCCTATTAAAACTTAGAAAGCAGATGTACTTGCATGAGCGTAACAAGAATATTCAATTTTCTATTTTTTCAATCCTCTCTCCCCGCCAAGAGCTTGCACTCAAAGTTATAGTCAATCACTTGCTTACTGCCAAAGCCCTCAGTGCACAGCAAAAACCCTGAACTTGTATCATGGGAGTTTTTCCTTACTGATTACACCAGACACTTTGGTTTGGATCCAAAAGGTGGATCCTTTTCTTCTTTTTAATTTAAAAGCTAGACAGCTTAGTTTCAAAGAATGCTAGACCATTTTTCACAAGGAGTGAAAAGAAACATGTAACGTAAATGCAAACATGAATGCAAAATATTGATTCCAGTATATAGATCTGTGGATTGCACCTTTCTTCACCATTAAAGACTACTTCTACTTGCAGCTACTTTACGGCTTGAAAAGGTCTGAACTGATGCAACTTTGGAGTTACTCTGCCTCAACCAGAAGCATTATTACATTCAATAAATACCACAGGAAAAACAAGAGAGAAGAGCAAGAAGAACTGCAGCAATTTTTTAAGAAAAAGTAGCCATTTAATCAGCATCCTGAACTTCTTTCTGTTGAAAATGCTAATTACTAAACAAAAACCAGCTGACAATTTTAAATTCAAAAATCTTTTGACATGAGACCCCAACAGAGGCTTACAGAAAGCAAACCAACATGAGATTAAAAGTATCGTTAAATATTAAGGAGACACTGAAGAACAAGAAACAGAAGCAAGCAACCAATTCAACACATAAAAAATAAAACATGTTGATAGTTAATAGAGACTAGTTCATGGTCCACAATATATCTCAATATGCAAAACTGAATGAGAAGCAAAATAATTGTGTCTCATTGGGAAAAAATAGTTTAAAATAATAACAAGAAGAAAAAAGTATTACAAACTAGAAATAACTGTGGAAAGGGTCAAAGCAAACTAGCTAAATTGGTATACTAACTGAACAAGAATAAACTGTTGATATGTTAAATAACAAATTATTTGATAATTAATTATCAAGTTCTGAATGAGTATAATGGAGGCAACCAAAAGATTTACCCAAATCATCACTGCAAGCAGCATAAATGCTGAAACTATGCACAAGAATTAATTAAAATGCTGACTGAGAGATTTAAGTAAAATTGAACAAAGGTTACACAGATACACAAAGCAAAACAAAGATCCTGCAAAACAGACACTTCCTTTTACCTAAAATTTGAGATTCAGTAGCAATAGCTGAGAACATAAGCCGACCACTACCTATCAGCAGTTAAGACAAAAAGTTGCCTTGTAGGGCTATAACTCAATTGCCTACTAACAATTTCCTGTGAAACAGCTAGTACTGGCTTACATCAGATTAGAAGGTAACTTAATGGTCTGATTTTGTCTTATATCCTGTATTACAAAATCCTGTTTGTAATTAACAACTCTCTTTGTCTTCAGGCATTAGCTACAACCAACTGAAAATTTGAGCCAAAGCAGGAAGAAAACCAAAAAAAACGAACCCAAACTTAAATGGAATGTCAGCATTCATTTAAATTTTAATAATGTAAAACAAACACTACTACCACCATAAAAGCTTGTGTTACAAATCTCACCACACTGAAGTGTTTTTAAAACCACATTCTACTTCAGTGTGGAAAACAAACCCCAAACATTATAGCTTCTATAAAGCAAACAAGTTTTCTGAAGCGCAGGACCTCAAGCTGAGCATCATGTCCGAATCCCTGTGCTACCTCGTCCAAATAATAGAAACATAGAAGAGATGCCCACATTTCTCAGTAAGTGCTATTCACACAAACAACTTACTTTCATTGGCATGAGTGCAAGGAAGTCCGTGACAAGGTTATGGATTTTGCGAATGTAAAACTCCTCCTGGTAGAAATTTTCAGACGCCACAACAGATTCAGTCAGGAACAGGAAAACATAATCAGCAATCGCTAGCTCTGCCATTGCCTCGTCTGCCTCCGTGAATTCTGCTAGAGCTGGGCAACAAAATTCAAGGGAGGGGAAGAAGTAAGTAACAATCTACTACCAAGCAAATATATTTCAGGATACACAGCCGACATGCAAATTTCCACACTTCTATCAACTCTGCTTTTTCTACTGTACAGGAGAACTAGACTGAAAAAAAGATAAATTAATGGCAGATGATGACCTCAACTTTTTGTTTGTTTTTTTTTTTGTTTGTTTTAAAAACTGTTACAGTGCATATCCATTTACCCCAACAAATCTAAAGCAGTCAACCAAGAATCACAAACCAATTTTAATTAAACATTAATTACAACGTTTACATCTTCTTTATCAGATATTTTGGAGTAGACTCAATTTTAACATAGCAGAGAGCTAGATGGTTTGTGAGGTTTGGAAAGGATAAAAGAAAATCATGAATAAATTAATCATCTCAAGATACTGAAGTCTAACACCTACAGATGTAAAAAAACCACAATCAAGAATCTATTCTGGATTTAAGCAGATTCAAATGATACTAAAGCTGAAAGTGAAATCCTTGAATTTTGCAGTACATTAAAATCTCTTTCACTTCAATGAGGCACTATTACTGTCTAGTAAATAATTACTTCTACATCTGTATACATTTCAGAGCAATTTAATTCACTACAACCAAACTCACATAGAAAAAGTTTTAAGGAAGTAAATAACAACACTTCAGAAAGGTAATAGATCCTTTGACTTACACCACTTGCAGCCTCTGAATACTGATGTGCAGCAACTGAACTTTACCTGTCACATCAGAGAATTGGGATATTCCTCGCAATGTCAGTGCCCAGGCTAATCTAACAGTAGCTTGCAGGCCTGGTAATTTCCAGGGCTGAGACTCCTGAAGCCGAGTGTGGATCGTTGCTATGTACTGTCTTTCTGCTAGCAGAGGGAGCCGGTGCATCAAGTCTTCAACAACAAAAACACAAAACCAATACTCAGTAAACAAATGAGAAAAAACACACGCAAAATCCTGCCAATTTGTTGCTGATCAATAACAAAACTGCTTAAACAACAATTTATCCATCTGCACAATGTAACCTCTGGGAAAGCTGCCAGCATTACCTTCACGATCCTCTGCCCCTTGTTCCAGAAAGCTGACATCAAAGCAGTAAAGGAGAGCCATGAGAAGAGACAAGTTCACGCCATCCAACGAGCCATCGGCTTCCACTGTTACCTTCTCCAGGTAACTTATGAGGATTAGAGTGTCATCCTTACTCAGGGGTGACTGACAGGTCCAGACAAAGAGACTTTCAGCCAAGGACTGTCGGCATTCTTTAATGAGATCAGAAACCTTTACAAGACAAACAAACAAACAAAACAAAACAACTCGGTGATTACACCTACTCTGGTAACTCAGTTTGTCCTTCTCAGTCAATCATCACGACTGGCTTAAACTAAAAATCACTCTAAAGACAGAAGCTACATAAAATGTTAGGTTTATCTGCTACTTCTGCTTGTTAATTGCATTTATATTCCTATGTACTTCATGAGAGGTGTGAGTAGATACCTGGGAATATGACTACACACAAACCAGCATCCCTGTGGAGGTCAAGAGACATCAACCCACATAGAATTTACATAGCTGTAAATGTATCACACAGAAGTCACATTCCTTGTCTCTAACTACACAACTGCACTTTCAGTTACCCCAGTTACAGTCAATCTTCCCTTTGCCCCAAAAAATCAATCTTCAGGTGAAACTAAGGTAAATTAAGGTAGTTTAAGATAAATGAGAAAGATACTCTTTTCACAGTATCTAGATTCATAGCAAAAGTGTAAGGCTAGTTCTTTATCCAGAGGAAAGTAAATTGATTTATTATTACACAGAATGATTTTAGGCATATCACCCATTAGAAAGGAGATCAAAAATTAAAACAATAATGTTTAAAATCTTCCTGCCAGCAAAATTATGCTGCAGTTAGTCACAGCGTCAATTAAGTCCAAGAACTACAAAGATGACAACGTATTTTCAAGCAATTTTCACTTGACTATAAGAAATGCTTTCATTCATACTAACACAATTGGGTTATTAAGAGAATTATTCACTTGACTCAACTTGGTTTCAATCTGTTTTACTAATTTGTGAATTAGTTCATTTTTCTTATGTCAATAGTGCAGATAATTTAAAATACAGACTTCAGAATTAAAAAAAGAAGAAATTTACACACATTGTAAATATTAGGCTTAGATTTTTTACTGTTACAACTCTTCACTAAAAACAAGACATGCCCTAGCATCTGGGAGCAATAGCAAAATAGAAATGCGGGAAGCAATGTGAATCCCACACTGATTCCCACACTGTCTGAGCTGTGATCTCAGACAGTAGCAGACTTTGTGCAAAGGTAAATGACTCCTTGCAGTCTAACTCTATCCTAATGTGTTCAGTAACACAGGAGAATATCCATGCTCAGTGAATTTTACCTCTTTGCGATGTTTCTCACTGCCCAATCCTCGCTCTCTCTGGAGTTTATCAAATTCATTGTTCAAATCAATGTGAGACACAAGTGTAAGGATCTTCTGAGTCAAACCCTGCTCCATTAGGTCATCTGTAAAGCGTGTTGTCATGGAAATTAACTCTTGACTGTAAAAGAAAGAATATAAATTTAACAACTAATCATAGTTTCCAAGTCACAAACATGTCTAAAATACTGAATCCCATAAAATGTACTTGATTACAAAAAAACACACAAATAAATTATATACAGAGAGCAACTAAAGGTGCATCACTAATCAGTAAGTAGTGCCGCTCAAAACATTATGCTGAATGGATACAGGGTCTTTAGGTAGCTGTAGGTTCAAGAACAGGGACTATGAGAATACAACAGGGATCAGCTAGTTAAGATTTCCATTAAAAGGAAAAAGTATTATATACAAGATGCACATAACTCACAAGTTCGCAGGCTCTTTCTTACTAGCAAATGCAATTGTCCAGATACTGCACTCAGAATTTATATTTACACTAGAACACATTTTTTCATCTTTCTCTAGCCAACTTGAAAGCAGTGTGCACTGCTTTCTTTTTCAAGGCAAAAAATACTAACATATAATGTTCACCAGTAGATAGTACATTCTTCTTAAGCAAAGGCAGGATCACAATTCCCTTTTACAGTACACAGAAAGTCAGAACACAGCAGTGGTCTCAAATACTGAGTAATCACCACTAGTTAGAGCAACAATGACTGGGAGAGTGTCTGAAGCAAAATACTGCCAAAAGGTGAAGTAGCATGAAAGAACTGAAAGTAATATAGATATTCCTATAATCCAACAAAAATATGTGTAAAAAATGATATGTTTCTTATGCTTAAGAAACAAACATGAAAGCAGCTGCATTAGGTTATGAGAAAAAAGCAAATTCGAGACTATACATATTCCCTTTAGTCTAATTAGTTCTAAAAGCACTGAAAACAAAGAGCTTTGATCAGCTCATCTCCCTGATACAGACCTGAGTTCCAATGTCCACGTCTTGCCTTGGCGTGACTGGATGAGGGTTCGCAGCGAATTGGCAATGCATCTTTTTCCATCCCAGTACAACAGGACTGCCACTAGACCTCTTGTAAGGCCAGGAAAGTGAGGCTGCTGGTGTTCTCCTAGTGAATGAAAATGCACAGAAATAGACCAAGAAAGCTGAACATACATGCCTTGATAACAGCTCTATACCTTTGTATTTCTAATTGAAATACAAATATTGCATTCAAAGTAACTGTAGTTATTCACTACCACTTTGATTTGTTTCAGACACTTAAAAGAAATACCAGATATTTTAGGTGCTATTGGTAAAATTATTATTAACTATTAAAACATACAAAAAGTTATTTTGAAGTGCTAGTCCATAAATATCCTAGTCCAAATGGTATTTGCCACTGATATGTACCCACCTTGAAAATCAATTCAAGATGACTATCATAGAAATATCTTTTATTAAAAATTAAATTTTCTATCTGAAAGTACATTGAAAATTCAAGTTCAAAATAGAAAGTGAGACTGACTTGAAGATGGCTTTCCAAAGGTGACAAACTTGTAATCTACTTCTTTAACGAATTTTTCAAGTTAATGAACAGCAGCTAGTAATAACAACCAACAATTTTAACTTAATGATTCTAAAATCAATCTTCTACACAAAAAATGTGTCACTCTCCAGAATACTTCTCTTACTAATCAATTATTAGATTTCAGAATCACAGAACAATACATAACTAACACATAATTTGAAGAATCAGTATCTATTACACTTTATTTGAAGAATCACTATCTATTACAATTTATGGAAAAATTCTCAATAATGTTTTAATTATGTTTAAATTCAATAATACATGAAATAAATCATAAAACCTCCCCAGAATATACCCCCTTTTGAAATAGCTGAGCATGAGGGTTTAGAACACTGCTACCATATGACATTACAGTGAGAATTTCTTTTTAAGACCATTCTGTGATAGGAAGCTAAAGCCTTCACTGTATCATGCATTCACCTTAAATGTACACTTAAATAAGAAGGCCCTATTTAAGCTGCATTTCTCCAGATCTTAAATATTTTCCCTTCTCACCAGCTAGAAGGAGCTCAACAGCTGCCAACTCTCCAATATCAAAAAGGTCACTGAGGATAAAGGCTTCTCTGATGAGCTGCTCTGGCAAAAGCCTAGTTCCCTGCTGACCCTGGATAGCAACTCCTTCTGTGCTCGCTTTCTGAATTTTCTCATGTTGCTGAACATTTTTTGGCTGCAAGAGAAACAAGCATCGGATGTTATTCAAAATGGCAAGATCAAATACTGAATAAAGCTTTACACATTAATACTTCCTCACAAAAACAGTTCTGTCAGGTTAGGTTGTCATAAAAACAAAGGCAGTGTTTTTAAACAGAGATAGTAAAGGCATCCTAAAAATGCTTCATGCTTGGACAGCAGTGGTCTCTTTGTGAAAATGTAAAAAAATAATCTTATACAATCAGTGCTGACATTTAGTTTACTCAAAATACTAGTGGTTGAAAGTAAACTTTCATACAATTCTCAGCAGGAATTGGTATCAACTCAGTGAACGACATTTGGGTTGTTAATAAGAACTGTTGTGTAACTCCCAACTATTCTCTACATCATTCTTTTTCCATTAAACTGAGAAGCTAAAATATACTGATAAAACTCTATTGCTGACTGTTAAATTTTCTGACCTATCAATTTAAAAAAGCCATCTACTATTGGAGAAATTATACCACTGAAAGATATATTTCTAGCTACTACCTTATGATCCACCAGCCAAGAAACAGGGAGTTTTTTCGCATTATCTGGCATTCTGAACAAGACACATTCTGTATTTATTAAGTTCATGTGTTCACCTATTTCTTATAGTTGTTAATCTGACTGAAATATGAGCAAAACCAGACAAAATAGCTTTGTGCTTTATTTCAGACACACAAGAGTAACAAAAAAAGTTTATACACGACTGATGGATCATCAGATACTTTTACTATTCCTTTCAAAATAGGTAGCATTCAAATAATGAGAGAAAAAAATCATCATAGATAAAATTATCCTGTAGGAGATACAATATAATATGTATGTATTATTTTTTCCCACTTAATACTATTTGTATTCTTACAGCAGAACTGGACTGGTATAACACATCTGTGTTACGTACTGTAAAAATGTCACATGAAAAGAATGGCCAGGGTCTAAAATGGCATGTAAGACAACAATATAAGACAGAGTAAATCATCAACTCTCCATCTCATTCCAGAAGAGAGCATTAGTCCAGTACCGGATTTCTGAAGAGAGAAATGAAGTCAGATTTGTGCTTCTTCAAGACTTGATCGAGACGGTGAACAGCTTCAGGCTGCCTTTTCCAAATGGCATTCATTACAGTCTGCCATATGTCCTTATATGGACCCCACAAGCTTGCAGCTAAAAGAAGAGATAAAACAACGTATTTGAAATAGAGAAAGGAAGAAAACAAATTATTTCTATATTGCTTTCAATAAGTAGACTCTTTTTTAGTTTACTGTAACTCTTGGCATGTCAGCATACTCTTACACCCATCAAGAAGAGTACATTTTCCTTTCCTAAGGCACAAAAACAAAAAAAGCAACAATGGTCTGATATAAAACTTAATTGCATTTAGGGAAGTAAAGGACCAAAAAAGATTATGTACATACCTAAATTCTGGTGCTGAAAGTCATCTTACAAGAATACTTACAATACAGGTATTAGGTTGGAAAAGACCTTTAAGGTCATCGAGTTTAAGCATTAATCTGGCACTGCCAAGTCCACCACTAAACCATGTCCCCAATCTAGATAGTGCCACATCTACATGTCTTTTAAAACCCTCCAGGACTGTGACTCTACCACTTCTACAGAACACTCCAGAGAAGGACTACCTTCACTATTAGCCAAACAACCCATCAAATCAAAATATACAATACCCTTCCATTACAGCAGATGGCTAAAGAAAAATTGTTTCAACCATTTCCAAAGATTACTACTTGAGTTAGCAAGTTGGGAAAACCAAAAAAGCAGTATAAGCAAAGCAAGCTATTTAAATCACCCTTATTGCTCCTACATTGTCAGAGATGAACCAGTGTGTACTGAGCTAGTCATCTAGAAGGGGTGTAAAATCCTGCCTCACTAATCAGAGATAAACATTCTCTGTTGAGAGAACACAAACTCCTTTGATTACTCAAACTAAAATTGATATCCCTCCCAACAATCAAAATGCCAATCTCCTAAGCTTCAAAGTACCTCTAGAATGTCACATCAAAGACTGCCATACTTAAGTGGTGAAGCCATTCATGCTGAGTAGCTACACGTGAATTTACAAATGACTGAGACAACACATTTAGCTGTGCCAGGATGGCTCTGTTGGGACAACCTGTAAAAAAGGGACAAATTTGCCTTTTCTGATCATCAGTGTTTTAACTCATACAATGCTACCCCTGCCTAGAAATAGCTACTACTGGATGCATAATTTCACACTCACTGTAACTGGTTGTCCCACATAACTTCAGATTTATTTCCACTTGAAATTGACCTTTCACTCTTACTACATTACCAAGTCAAATAAACACCATCAGCAAACCACAGTCCCTGCCAAAAGCTGTTCAACTACTTCCCTGGCCCATTTGTTTGCTCTTGTCCCTACCACATAACTGTTTAGCACCATCCCAAACACATGTACTGTAGGGAATTAGAACAAATTAAGGCTCTAACTTCTCTAACCAAAATCTAATCCAAAAAGGAGTTTATTTTCAGCAAGATCACATCTATAACCCAGTTTGCTCTGCAATGGCACAAAGATGAATTATTACAGAGAAAGGAATAGGCACCTGGAATAGGAACAGGTGGGACTTCAGGAACCATGCTGACTTTTTCCAACTTAAGCTGTTCTATTATTATTAGTTTTAGAAAGGCTGACCATCCCATCAGGGGCAGCAATAAAAGACAGGCTGAGCTGCTTCTCTTGGCAACAGTAGCAGTTGATGCATACATACCTGAACATTTTGACAAGTGACAGATTCAACCGTGATATACTATAACTAAGGCAAAATCTTTACTAGTTCTAGTGCCACATCTCCTTTTAATTTTTCTCATATTTCCTTAAAAACTCCTTCTTCCCTTAGTTTTTCTTTTAATTATAAGGCTATAGACTCTCTTGCTGTGTAATACATAAAATAGTCTCATTTAAACTACTCCAATGTTTACTTCAACAAAGCCATAGTTTTTTATGAAGAGTCTTTGCTTTATTACTGCTTTTCTGTGAGACTACATGGATGCAATCCATTCAGTGAGATCAAAAAATCTTCTCTGTAAAATTTGCTTGCCACAGGAATGGAAGTTCTAATTCTATTAGCTAGAATTAATAATGACTATTAACTGTCACTATTGACATGCAAAACCTTATTTACAGACCTTTTGGCCTATATTCCAGTGATAACTGTTTTTCACAGGGTATCCATTCTCCTTCTGTTAACCTAATGAAGCTCAACAAGAGTAAATGCAACATCTTGCACCCAACACAGAATCACTGCACGGGCTGGGGACCAAGGGAGCTGCTGGAGAGCAGCTTTACAGACAAACACCCCAGTGTCCTGACAGCCAGGAAGCTGAACACCAGTCAGCAGCACAGGCTCCCAGCAAAGGCTGCCTACAGGCTCCAGGCTCTATTAGCAGCTGCAGCCAACAGATGCAAGTAAGTGATTATTTAGGCATCTCAGAGTCCTTCACTCCCATACTGTGTCTAATTTTGGGCTCCTCAGAGCTAGACACTGAAATCGCGAGCCAGAGAACAGAATGAATGAGAGGCTGAAAGAAGTGACCTGGTTCAGTCTTGCGAAAAGAAGGCTAAAGAGGGATAGGGGCTTTGTTTTCTCTGACTACTGAATGGCACTATACGTAGAATGAAGGGCAAAATTCTGGATATACTACTCTTTTGCCTCTAACACCACGCAGTATCAGGAGATGAGTGCAATACTGAAGTGATGCATAACCACGTGTACGTCGAGTTTCCACAGACCCCCTCCAAACAAGGAGGCCTTGGCTGCCTGACGTGACTCCTCGCCAGGACCAGCCAGGCACGGCGGCAGCTCTGACCGCGCCGGGCAGCCCCATCGCCGGGCCGCCCCATCGCCGGGCCGCCCTGCGGGGCCCGAGCCCGGGTACCACCGCACGGGAGGCCGCTCTCCCGGAGCCTGCCCG
>VZRH01003772.1:87968-102311 GCA_013397555.1 Urocynchramus pylzowi | reverse complement strand
CACCCCGCCAGCTCTGATAGGAGTTATCCTGTGAAGAAAGCTGCATTTAAACTCAAAGTATGTGCAAGAAAAAAAAAAATTCCAGGCACGAAGGCTTTTTATTTTTCTAAATAAAAAGCATGTTTATACACTTAAATATGTGGAGCAGAGGAACAAATATCAGTATCTTAGAAGAAGTCTGTGTCTGAAGTCAATATACCATTCTCTGTCCCAGTAGTAATCAACATTCTTACAGAAATTCCCTCCTGTATTACCTTTAGGATAAAAAATTCCAGCAAAAGTACTCATTTTTAGTTCTAATAGTTTCCCCTCTTGAACTTTATTAAACCAGTATTTCATGGTTGCAAACCCATGTCCAATGAACTAGACCCATGGGAAATTGGCAAAATAACTATCTTTGCTTCTGTAGATCTCCCCTATAATGGGATGGCAGAAGGGGTAATAGAGAGAGAATGCTCCTGGGGTGAGAGTGAATTGGCAAGGCAGCTGTAAGAAAAAGGAGACAGAAAACAGAAAAACTGTTTCACTCAGTCAGGAGAGAGAAATTGACATTTTTGAAAAGGCGGGAATTCTCAGAGTTCAACAGATGAATGTGTTCTCAATAATTTGGCCTAATTTGTTGATTTAGTCAAAGGTCCCATATTTCTTTGACATTTACCTTATCCTGGTCTTAGCCATGAACAGACTAGACCTGTAATGATGAGAATGATAGTGAATTGTTCATTTCATTCTAGGAAATGAAGAATGCCAGGCAAGAGGTAAAAGTAGAAAACAAGTGAATTTATTCCCCAAGCAGCTGAACTAAAGCAGCCTTGGTAGCTGGATGGGGCATTCCTGTATCCTCTCCTGTGCATCCTTCCCTGTGAAGCCATAGTTCTGCTCCTCTGCTGCCATCTGCCACCCCAAGACCCATGACTATGAAAGGCAGGTATCAGATAAACTTGGAGATGCATGTGCTGATCACCTGGCCACAGCAAATGTAATGGATAGCTTGAGATTTTGCTTCAGTCTTTCCTTCCACAGTGATTCTAATTTTGATCTTTTTCCTTTTTACATTCCCTGATTTTCACTAAGTTTATGAGCCCTCTAGCCTTTGATCAGATTAGGTTGGAATTGACTCAGAAATTGCAACAGGTTTAAAAGTTACTGGAAAAGTTTGGCTTACAGTGTGATTTCCTAAGCTGTGTTTCCTTAAGAAACATGAAGTTTTAAAGAAGAAAGAGAAATAAATAATTGAATGATTTTTTTTTTTTAAAAAAAAAACCTTTCCCAGGCATTAAGAGCTATCATATTTCTTTTGGCATTCAGATACAGCCAGATTGCACCCACTTCTTTTTGAACTCTGTTAAAGGAAAAAATCCTTTCTAGCCACTGCAGATTTAGTATTTTAAATTTCCAAATAATTCTTTCCTCTCCTTGCCAGTTGACCTAGGGTCACATAGCAACAAGAAAAAAAAGACAGCCTGAAATAGTGGATGGCAAGGGGTAGGTCATTGGGCAGCTGAACAGCAGAACTAAAAAAACCACATTTGGCTCCAGCTGCACAGCATTTATTATATTCTTTCTCTGTCAGCAATGTGATATTTTAATACAAAATAGTTGTGACAGTTCAGCTCCTAGTATGGATGAAGTAAGAGAGGCATCTAGATACACCATACCATACATTCTGCACATATTTTTATTAGCATAACTGCATCCATCCATCCATGCTTTAATGAGTAGGGAAGTCCATGAATAGTAATTCTTGCTTATTCTTGCTTTATTTGCTGTCCTTTAATTTAGGTTCCCATTGTTTGCCCAGGATCACTGGCTGGTTTGGTAGTCTATTTTTGACAAGTCACTATAGGGAAAGAATACCTCTTTCCTCTCCCTAACAATAGCTCTCAGCAAGTTCTGCAACACAGATGGGTTCAAGAAGGGACACCACTGTCTTTCATCCTTAATTACTAGACAGAAACCTGTGAAGTATCAAAGGTAGGCTGACACTAAATACTTGGGATGGATATTAATTCCCCTGGATTCCAGGGAAAGGAGGTTCCAGATTGCCTGTAGGGTAGCGAATTCTGCTTGTGTGATGAGAGACCTACATTAATTTCTATAGGTGGAAATAACTTTTAGTAATAATTAAAATGAGCTGCACAGTGGGAACCTACTCTTTGTAACTTGTAGATAGTTTGTGATGTGCTACAGGTGTAACATTCTTAATTTTGATAGTACTGTATTTGGTGGTTCATAGTCAAATCATACATCACGATGCAAAGATAATGATGATTATATAATTTACTCTCTTTACATTTTATTATTACCAGGAAGAATAATTATTAGCCTAAAAAAGAATATTGTTCAAATGCCTAAGAGGCCCTACTTAATTTCCTACACTTAATCTTCAGTGTCATTATGATCACATCTTTCACATCTCCATCACATGATGGAGAAAAATGAAAAAAGGCTTTTCAGCATTGTAGCTGAAACTGAAAAAGTTGCCTTGTAGAAGTGCATCTACATAAATAGACCAGTCCTTGCATTGTGAAATATGCCTCTTGCCCAAAAAGCCAGAAACATTTCTGGCTACTGATTAGACCATAAGACTTCCTGGAGCTCTTGTTTTGACTGACACTAACTCTGTGCATCTCAGCTTACTGTTCTGTAAAAATGGGTACAGCATCTCACAGCAGGCCTGGAATGCTGATTGAATGGATCTTCAGCCTGGCCCCATCATCTGAAAAAAAGGAAAAAATAATGTGTTTTTTGTTTTATGTGAGTTGGCAGAGTGAAAAATCTTGAATTGTCTTATGTGCTGGCTAAATTTCCTAGAAGCTTCTTAGCTGGCTATAGTCGTGTCTTTGCTGCAAAAAGCATGCTTTATACATGGAGATAGTTAGCTTGGCATCAAATCTTAGAAGAAGGTCTGAGACCTTTGCCTTCAGCATTTCTCAACAAAATAATTTTGTAATTTCTCTGTCTTCCATCCTAGATATTTCTAATGTCACCAGGGTATCTAAGCTCATCAAAGAAACTGTGTGAGGTTGTCACTAGCTCGTGTAAGTAAGTGGTTTATCTGGTCAAAAGCAACAATGAGCTAAAAGTCCTCAAAGTTCTATGAACACCTTCCTTGGGGTCAGGGAGCAGGGGGAGACAAACAACAGCAGGCGCTGCCCTTCCTGTGTAGGTGAGGACAATTAGTGACTATAGGCATCTGACCAGAAATTAGTGCCTTGATAAGCAATATCCTGCTTGTCAGTTGGGTCTTTATGATCCTTGTTCAGGCTTCAGAGGTAAAGTGAAAATACTGTCCTTGGCTCTGTGATGTATTGTGAGTTATTTTTTCCCTAATTCCTGCTTCGGGGCCCTTAAAGCTATCTGTTTTGTTTCTCTTTCTTCTCTGTTCTGGAATGAAGAACAGTCTTTCTTTTTCTGTAATAATTTCTCCATTCAGCTACTGAGGGCAATGAGGCAGTTATTAGCCCAGAAGGGGATCTGGTTAGTGTAACGATGTAGCTGCTAGTAATTGACAAGAAGAGGTGCAGAAACCTACAACCAAGGAAATGCTGGAAAAACAAAAAATAAACAAAGTGAAAATATTTGATATAGTCAATAGAAATCTTGGCACATCAACTGCCTTATTGATATTCATTCTGTTCAGGGATTTACATATCAGATTTAAGAACGGCTGATGTTTTTGCAAGTTGCCAGTTTTGCAAATTCAGGCTTTATCCTGTAATTCACTCTGAGCACTTTCTAAAGCATGTTGTATATATTCTGCAGCTGACTTATATACTTCTTTCATTCTTTTGGGCTCCCACACAGGAATGGGTGGGTTGGAATAAGTGCAAAGCTACGAGAGTATAATGAGCTCACTTGGGCAAAACTGAAGATGTGTAAAACTGCACAAAAATCTCTGTGCTATTAATGTAAAGCAGAAGGTTTCTGTAACTAGATATAATGCAAGAAATGGGAGAGGGAGTCAATTTAAGCTAAATTGATATAAAACATTACTTTATACTTACAAACTAAGTGAAATTGATATAGGAACTAATGAGCCTCAGGAAAAGGCTATCTTGCAATGCCATCTCTACTGCAATGTAAAACTGCTTCACAAATTATGCTGCCATTTTGTTAATTATCTTTCCAGCACTGTCCACTTTGGAGTTCTCTGGGCAGAAGACAAGAAGCATCATGTACACAAAAGATGTATGCAAAATATAGTTTGTGCACTTCTGAGAATCTGTTACTGAAATACTTTCCCTGTCATGATTCTCTGAAATAACTTATTGAAAAAACTTATTTGGAAAAAAAAAAAACCTGTGTAAATAGGTAGCATAAGAAAGGATTTGCTTTCTGCTTCAGGCCATTTTTTTGTTTCATGTAAGTTTGCTGAGAATCAGGAAGAATTATGATCAGGAGCAAGAATTTAAAGGACACAGATTGAACAAATTCAATTTCTGGAACAAGAAATAGTATTAATCGGTTCTGATGTCAAAATATATCAGTGGAAGTCACATGTCTGTTAAAATCTTCTCCTGCTGCATCACTCAGCTGCATTCCTAGGCATCTGCCTGTTAACAATATAATTTTGTTTTTCTTATGCATCACTCTGAGTCCTCTTTCATGAGCAGTTTGTCTGCAGAAACAAATAGTTATGGTGAGGTCCAGCCCAGGAGAAGCTTGAGGTACTGACTCATTTTGAAACACTGAGGGAAAGGTTTGCTTGCAGGTATATTTAGACTGCAACTACACAAGGACACTAAGCTATGAGAAACCCCTAAAAATTAGGTGGCCATAGTTTTAATGAGGATTTAATTATGCCTTTTGGGTGTCTTAGTTTGACATTGTTTCATATTGGATGATGCTAAATCTGTTTCAAAGTATGTTTTCCCAGAACTTCTCAGAAAGTCTAATGTCAGTTTTGAGGTGAGATCCAAAGAGCATTATAGGGAAGATTGATGCCTCCCTCTCACTGAAGAAGGTCAGATTACTAGTTCAGGTTGTGAGAGGCTTGCTAAATTCTTCCCTCCCAGCCTAATATACAACTGCTACCTCCCATGAATGTTGGAGGGGTTTTTGGCATTCTACGCTCTCAGTCTCTTGTTAGTGACACTTCACTTTGTGAAAATAATCAAACTTCCACCAGATATGCAACTGGAACCTGCCAGGAAACAGGGCAGAGAAAATTCTACCTTTCCAAAGGCTAATCTGACCACCAGGTGAAGAATATTTCTCTTGTGGTTTGTCTCAGTGATGAAGTCTTTTTGACAAACACATCAGCATGTGTTTGACTCAAATATTACTTCACTTTCTTTTCACAAAATAATACAACTTCTGTGTTAACTGCTTTGGAGAGTTCTTGAAAGCCTGAGCCATATGTGAAAGTGAACTACCAACTCTGTCAACCTGACCAGCTATAACTTTTTTCCTTTAAAGATATTCCAAACCCAGGCAATCTGTATTCATAGAGTGGATTTTTTTTTTTCTGATCTCAGCAAGAACAAAATAATGTTTTTGTTTTCATTGATCACAGCTATTCTTAAAATACTTTCTGGTTCATTTGCCTACTTAGATAAATCAGTGAGTCATATATAGCCCCAGTGCTTTCAATAAACTGATTTCTTGTTTGAAAGTTGTGTCTTTTCTCTCTATTCACGGCTCCATGAAATAATGATCCAACTCCAAGTCTTGCCTAGCATGAACTTTCATGCATAACATAAGACAAGAAGCTAGCTTTTTGAGGAGCTAGTATCCCTCTAGAGTTAACAGCCTACTTCATTTCTAGAAATCCCTGTCTGTAAGCAACTTACCTCCTCTTTAAATACTATGCAAACACAAACTTGGACAGCATTAAGGGGATAGTTGTTAACTGCTGGTATTTAAAATCAAGGGGAAGAATACAATGCAGTACAGTAAGTGCACACTCAGCTCTAGTATCACCCAAGGGTGTGTGTTATTCTCACAATGCTCCTCTGCCTACTTCCCACATTTTCTCATCCAAATCATGGCTTAGATAGCTTAGTAAGTTCTTAAATTTAAGCATGACTGCCAATGCTACAAACAATTGACACAAGGACTGCTGTGGTAGGACAGGAGTAATCACCTCTTTGGTAACATTTTGTCACATGCTGTGACATGACCAAACTGCTGAAGCTCAGCCTTTTCCCAATAGGGCACACCTTGCAGGTAATTGTGCTGTCAGTCTGCTCCATGGCAGTTGTCAGCCCTCTGCAGACTGAAACATGCAGACCTCCTGTAAGGAGGACATACTGTGCTCTAAACTTTAAAACTCTATATTGAAGATGAGCCATGAAAAACTAATTTGACTCTATTCATCATCTTAATTCCACAGTTATCTGAGAGGAAAGGTATCAATTAAAGGTGAATGCTGTATCAGAGCTAAGTTTTCTTAAGGAAGTACACTGCTCAGAATATTACACGAGCACCTTTTACAGCTTTGATGGTTCAGTCATGTCAACAATTAGAAAGCAATGCCTAATAAAACTCAATGAGGCCATCTGGTCCTGCTTTTTATAGGAGTACAACAGAAACATTATTCTTTCAGCAGCTTGCATGTTTTGAGACCTGAGCTCTTTTTCTGTGCATCAAAGTAGACGTACCTCAAAAAATAGATACTTTACTTTTTAAATTATTTTTAAAAATCCATAGTGGAATTTTCACTTAGTTATTAAATTTAAATAAACTTGAATTTTAATGAGATCTTGACAAGGAAAAATTAACTCCCTTGTCTTTACTAAGAGCTCAGCTGAGATAACTCACTGTGTACCTGTCTTGAGGGGAGAATGTATGACTTCACTCTAGTAGGAAAGGTCTGAGAGTGTTCCCTCTGATTTCCGTGTCTTTGAAGTAGGCCTGAGATGAGTCCAAGTATATACTGCTCAGAAGAATGAGGAAAGGTATATATTACACAGAAGGAAGGAAGTTCAATGTCTAGGTTCCTATCTGCAAAGAGGAGGAGTGAAGAAGCAAGTAACCAGCAACTCACTTCTCTCTTGTCCCTGACTTTGGCCAATTTTTTTTTACACAAACAGGAAGCAGCTGGCTCCCCATGTAATCTTAATGCTCATAATATTGTACATAGTGTTTTCTACAGTGTAGGTCTAACATTCAGCATAGAAATCCTGTGTGGAAACTTGCAGAATGGAACTGTCTTTCAGAGAAGATGAGTTTTCATTGACCTCAGGAGAAGTTGCAAACGCTCAGTTGTTTTGGAAATCAGGATACTTTCATGGGATTCCATGCAAACATAAACACCTAAAAGTTTCAAATTTTGTGGCTTTTAGACATTACACTGGTTTGTGTACTAGTCAGGAGAAATACTGCTAGGCATGGACTAAAACCACACAAAACACTGAACATATCCTACCTTCTTCCCATGACAATCTGACAACTGCACAGTACATTTCAAGGCCCAGCATAAAGGTTTGCATAAAACGAATTATAAACACTTCAGGCATGTGTGACACAATACACTGTCAGTGGAAGTGTTTGGGCATATCTGTTCTGAAGCTTTCCATGCTTCAGAATTTTTCCAAGCAAAAATTATATTTCCCAAGTATGGTAGCAACATAAAGAAAGTAAACAGGAGAAAGAAAAAGAAAGTAGGTTAAAATAAAAGTCAGCACCTGATTTATTTGCTTTAGCAAACTATGGCATCTACCAGAGCTGACTGACTACAGTTTAATATAACCTATTTAAGAAGAGGCAATTTATCATTCCTTAAAACCCCACAAATGCTGGATTATTAGGAGTAAAACAAACTGTGTCTACCCAGGGCTTTAATTCCATGTCTGGCTTGTTAGCAGGAAATTCTCATATTCATACCCTGATGTACCAATGATTTTTAAATGTTGCCAAGGAAAACATAGTACAATTTTAAAATTCATATAGAAGAATTAAAAAATGTGTATTAAAATAGAAAAGTATCTTTCCATGCTTTAGGTGTCTTGGTTAATCTATAAAATATAGTCAGGATACCAGCTTGGTCCCTGCTCCCCCTGGGTGTGTTCCTGATCCATAGTGGCACTTGGCTGGTCCTGTCATGGTACAGAGTGCTGGGGGAAAGAGGGAGCAGAGGGGAAAGAGGGAACAGAGCAGCACAAGGCACACAGCACAACCTTCCCTCTGTCAGCGTGTCAAGCACAGGCTAAGAGGAAATGTTCTCTATCAGAATATAAGAGCCAAATTTCTCAGTACAACAAGCAAATCTATGTCATAAAGAGTTTCAGTTACAGTGCTGCCTATATGCAAAACTGATCTAATTATTCTTGGGTCTCTCATTTGTCCTCATTACAGCTGGTTTCCTGCAGCTCCTTAAGGAGCACGTTAATATTTCTGATTAATAAATGCTTTGACTTTCCTACTTCATTTATTATTTTGCCTATCTAACCTATCTAATCTCGGGCTTGTCTCTCTATCAGCATTATTTATATAACATAAAATTAGCTGCAGTCGCTCACATTCCTTTTGGCAAAAGGAAATATACCTGTCTGGAAAATTGCAAGGTTGCAGCTGGAGCTTGGCTGGTGTAATATATTTACAAGTGTCAAAGTTCATGCCAACCCTTTAATGCAACGTCATACTTTCTTGACAGGTGAGCTCCTGTCACACCTGCCTTATGCAGAACATGAGTTCCAACATAAGAAAAAGTCAGTGGAAGTTCCTATAATGGACAGTTCCTGTTTATACAGCAGCTATGGAATCAATATGCAGGAGAGATTATTGCATTTTCTCAAGTCATGCACTTTTTATTTGATCTCAGCAAATCCCATATGGCTGAGGCATTTTTATAAGAATGTGAGCAATTTTGAGCTCTGTGGAAAATGCTGAGTGCTGTGGGATGAAGGCAGAGAAGGACAGAAGAGGAAAAATACATTCCTTTGAATGCACTAATATAGAAGGCAATTAAGGAATATGACAATAATGAGCAATCATTCTGTCTCGTAATGTATGTTTTGCTTTAAAGAGCAGGTGATGACTCCCTGAAAACAATAATAAGTAACATAATGAAGTCCTGTCTACACAGGCATGTTACTTCAAATATTTCAGATGAATTGGCTTGAGCATATTTGTAACGATTGTTTTAAAGTGGCTGGACTTTCTTTTTTTTGCATGGATGAAACCCAGGCTCACTAGCCCTCAGCTAAGAGCTGCATTCAGTTTATGGGAGGATTCTGCCCATTTTTGAATAATTTTCCCTCATTGTATAATGTGGTAAGGTTTCTTTGGTATCTGGCCCGAGTGCTCTCTTCTGTTACAAGATCATCTGGATCAAGTGTATTAATCTCTCCTGCTGAATGCTGATGGCTTCCATTGCAATTCCAGTATGTGTGTGGTCCTCCAGATGCACACTTTTTTTTTTTTTTTTGAGTACCACCTCTTTCCCTCCCTGACATTGTCTCATGGGTTATGTGTATCAGCTCATCCAGCCCAAACTTTATGGCACTGCCTCAAATATTACTATTTGTGACTTGGTCAAATTGAATGCAAGAGAGGGACATTCCTGAGAAATGGACCAGTGCTGCCATAAAGCAAAATAACGCTGGCTTTTCTACAGGAACTGAAGGGGTGTGAACAGGATCTCCAGGACTTCTAACAGGCCAGAATAGGATAAGCTGTGAAAGATTTATCCATGGGAAGTCAACTGCTGAACCTCGCTATTGTAACACACCCTTACAGGTGACTTACCACAGCTGTCAAATGATGTCACTTCAAATATGGAGTTGTAGGACTAATATTGTTTTCAAACCACTGAACTGAAATGCAAAGGCTGAGTTTACGAAAAAGCTGTTTGAAATCCAGAAAGGTGGTTAGCCTGAAAATGCTGCTGAGGGAAGTATTCCTATCACATCCTATATTATCTCATAGCTCTGCAGCTCTAAGCTAGGTGGTATCCAGATGCCATCACTGGCAGGGGAAAATGAGCTGTATGAACCATGAGCCTGTTTTCATCTGTTTAGTGCCACCTTCTCTACTGTGGTCATCATGGTGCTCCACAAAGAAGAACCCAATCTTGTGTTCCCACCTTGTGCTGCTTGCTACATATCTGGGCTCAATGCTGCTCTTCCTGCCACTCAAATAACTCTCATGGGCAGCATCCCATGAGTTAAAAGGAGTACAGATTGCAGAAAAGGCATATTTATTGCAACATCAAATGCAGAAAAAAAAGCAATAGCAAATATACTTTGGCTTATAATTTGTTCAGCATTCTTTAACTTCCTTTCACATTTTATGAGATGAATTACCAAAATTAAACATTTCAAAATGCTGAGATTATAAAACACTTGTAATGAAACCTTCGGCAATATAAAATTCTTGAATTCAGGCCAATTGTTTTACAGCCTGTTCCCTTCTAGTGCACATGATGCTGGCCTGCATGTGTTTCAAGAGATCTTAGGGCAAAGACTGTGCTCCATTTTTATGTACAGAGCAAAGCAATGCAACCCTCTTGGTTTCTTATCTGTATTGTCTCTCTCACTTCTGCAATTGAATATACTTCAGTACCCTTCTATGCAGTGCTGCACATCCTTCTGATTTATCCATTGCCTTTTGCTCTCAGACTTTTTCTCAACTCTTGGAAACATACTCAAGGTAACATTGCTACAGAGGTGCACATAAAACTGCAAACTCAAGTCCTGTTACTATTCAGTAGCAGGAAACTATCTCTGTCATTAGCCCAGCATCTCCTTCCCTCCTTCCCATTCCAAGACCAACACAGGATTTCTACAGAAAAGAGATGTAGAGAGAAAGAGGCTTCTTATTTTTTACACAGTATGGGGTTTGCTGAAAACAACCACTTCCTAGGGAAGCCCAAACTGGAAAAACAGATGGGAATGACATTCCAAAATTGATAAAAAAAAATGAAACCTATGATCATTGGCACTGAGTTCAGTGCAGAATTACAAATAATTTATATCAGACAACAAAGGCCACATTATGATGAGGAACTTTAGCCTAATAGGTTGCTTAATGAATAAAAAATACTTCAAAAAGGAAGAGGATAGGAAAGAGAAGTACAAGGATTCTGTGAATGGATTTCAGCACTGGAGCCAGAAGGCAAAAAAAGAGCTGGAAGGATGTTTATGGCAACTTGTGTTAACTTGGACATGAGTGTCTACATTCAGAGGAGTTTGGGACAAGATAAAAAAACAACACAGGAAGATTTGCTGTAAATTGTGAAAAAAACCCAGTCCTCTGAAGAGTATTAGGATGTTATGCCACTACTTCAAGTACACTCTGAGGTTAACAAATAGTGGGAGCTTCCTGGAGATCCCCACTACACCCTTTCCAGAAAACAGGAATGATTTTTGCTTTCATTTGCAAAGATAGGTCCACTTAGAAGATAAGGTGTGCTGTGCCAGAGTTATGCTGAATAAATAAGGTTGTAACGAAAAAAAATTGTCTGAAGCATCTTATTGAGGTTCTCATTTTCCCCTAATAATTCAAAAACATAACAAAGATACATCTCGCTCATTACCTTTATAATATATTCATTTTTTCACCACTCTATTCTCTCATTTAAGAAAGAGCAGGACAAATCACTCATCTTGTTTCCCTGAGCAGCATAGAGATCTCCTTCTCCTCTCATGGATTTCCAACAAGACATAGTGAACATCTGCCACTTGCAGAAAATACTGATCATAGTGTTTGTAAGGCTCCTCCACCTGCCCTTAGCTTCCCAACAAAGCCCTTTGTTATTGTTTTTCAGTTAGTCAGAACAGTCATGCAGTTCCCTTCTTCAGTGCAATTGCCAAGTAAAAGGCATCATTAGTCAGAGAAGCAGAAAGATGTTTGGACTTCCAAGAGTGAGAAAAGGAGTTGACACATCAATAACATCCATTGCAGTCTGCAGAGCAATTCTTATTTCTGTTTCAGTAAATAAGGCTGAATTTCTAAAAAAACTGTTATTAACCATTGTATATTATTCTATAATAATATCTGTGAACTTTCTGTAGTGATCCATAAGGCTTTGCAGAAGCTTGAGAAAAAGAATTTTTTTTCTATTTATGAAATCCAACTTTCAGCCTGAAATATAGGCACATACATTCAGCCACTGCTGCCACCAGAGTTTGGGGTCATAAACTTTATAAAACTGGAAGTATTCCCTCAGTACCAACACAGTGAAATACATGTGGGATAAATATTTCTAGCACATACTGGTAGACCATTATCAATCCCAGTGAGCAGAAAGTCCACATGTAGAGGTGCTGTTGTATTGATTCTTTGTTGCTGAATGTTCAGACTGCAATCTGTACAGATGCTTTGCAACTTTACCATCCTTAAGTCCCAGCATAATTACTCTCTATCCCAACCAGGCATGGAATTACTTGATCTCCACCTCCTCCTTTCCTGCCAGTTCAGTACACCACCATCATGCCTTTCTCTAGTCCATTCTCTGGACCCTCCATCCTTTCCTCCAAACAGGTTGGCAGCCATTTGAAATGGTGGTGGCTTAACACTGGAGGAATCCTGAAAACAGCTTGGCTTCACTCCAAACTGCAGAGTCCTAGAAGGTTCCTATGTTTGTTCCACAAGAGAGTGACTGTGGATCATTGCCTGGGAGAACAATTTCCCAGAACATGGTGTGAATCAATGCATGACAGTTTGCATGCAACAAATGTCAGGCAACTGGGGGTTGAACCACAATATATAAATCATATCAACCGACATTTTTTACTCTAGCTAGTGCATATTGGTTATTTCCAAAAAAATGTATTCCAAAAGCTTTTCTTTATGAACATGGAAATGATTTCTTAGAAACAGTTGTGCTGAGTTGTCACACCCATTAAAAAAAAATGAAAACCAAACATTTCCAAAAGTAAATAAGGTGTCAAAATGTGGTTAAGTAACCTTATGAAAGCAATTACAATTACTTAAAAGTAATAAAATAATTAATTTAAGGACATCTTAAAGCTTTAAAATGGCCACATGATGGCCAAGTGAATTATTCTTACCAGATTAAAGAAGAGGTGGAAGGGCTATGGATAACTTTTGGTAACATCAGCCAGAGTAGTCTTCAGCCATATAGTTTTTTTCCTACATTATTATTGGATGCTGCTGCTATCTGTTCATGCAGGTGATTTGAACAAAATTTTACTAAGGGAAAGACTCCTTAATTCTGAATTTAAAGAAAGCACTTAATATTAACAGCCTCAATTCTGACTCAAAATTGCAGCTTTTAGTTATATTATTTTTAACGTTTCTTTCCAAGTCAGAGTTGCTTTTATTCAGTGCTTTTATTCAACAGGAAATGTTGGTGTGTACTAGGTGTGTCAACAATCACATTACTTACATAAGTTACTTACATAATGGGTGCTTCTGGAACCTAATGGTTTATATATCAGTTGATAGGGAAATATGAAAATAATAACGTTTTTGAGGAATACATTGTTATATACATACCTTCACCTGAATTTGATTAATATATACTGACTAGTTACTTTTACATTGATATATTAAGTATATGTTACAGCCTATGATATATGCAGAGAAACAGGAATTCTCACATATATAGGTGTTTACATTCCATTTTATGTTTTGTTTTCTGAATAACATTGCATTTGAGTTCACATGTCAAGACTACTGCTAAGAACAGCATATCTTTTAATGCAGACCTGGGTCTTGCCTACAGCAAGTAGTAAAGTTAATTTATTGAGCTTTCCTGTGGGGAAGAAACATAAATCAGCCTAAAATTTAATATGCTCAAGGTAACATTAACTTGTTTTAGGAAGGAGATAAGCTACGTCAACACAAGTTCCACTGTTAGTTGAACAGGCATATTCTACAAAGCTGTAGTAGTATAATACTTCAAACTAAGAAACAAAAGTAAAGGAGAAAAAAATCCATGCCATTAAATGTAATGGTTGTGCCAGCGCATTCGGTGATGAACACCTCTTTGTCCTATCAACTGCTGAAATAAGTAAAATTCTCAGGTGAATATTGTCATGGCAAAAGAAGCAATAGTTTGTGCACTGGAGATAAGTGATAATTAAACACTTAAAATGAGGCTGGCTGCCTGGAGAGCTAAGGATGCCCGGGCAGGAAAGCCACAAGAGAGCTATGAAGGCGATGAGTAAAAGCACTCTCTGTCAGCTGAGGTGATGAGGTCTTTCGTGCAGCACCGGGGGTCACAGGAAAAAGAGAGGGACACGGGTGCAATTTGAACAGGTCCGCGGCACAGGGTATCTGTGGTAGAAAGAGGGGATAGAAACAATATCGTTTCTCCGAGTTTTTACAAAACAACAAGTGAGAATAAAGCGAGAGGAGGGTGAGGCGGGAGGCGGCGCGGGGGCGGCCTGGCGGGGAGCGCGGCGGGCCGGCAGGCTGTGGCGGGGCGCA
>VZRH01003772.1:9053-85987 GCA_013397555.1 Urocynchramus pylzowi | reverse complement strand
CCCGTCCCCCCTCCCGCGCCGCTCCCCGCCCACTGCCGGCAGCGCACGCGCAGCGGGGGCGGCGTCCGGGGCAAGTCTCCCCAATGTAAGATGGTGGCCGGGCTGGCAGCGGAGCGCCCCGAGCTCGGAGATCGCCCGTCCCTCGCGTAAAGGTCGTCGGAGCAGCTACCCGAGCGCCCGACCGGCTGCCGCCGCACGGCCCGGCCCCGGGGCGCCGCTGCGGGGTTCNCGCCGCTCCCCGCCCACTGCCGGCAGCGCACGCGCAGCGGGGGCGGCGTCCGGGGCAAGTCTCCCCAATGTAAGATGGTGGCCGGGCTGGCAGCGGAGCGCCCCGAGCTCGGAGATCGCCCGTCCCTCGCGTAAAGGTCGTCGGAGCAGCTACCCGAGCGCCCGACCGGCTGCCGCCGCACGTCCCGTCCCAGGAGCGCCGCTGCGGGTTTCTCCCCTCCGCTTCTCTCGTTCCTCGCCGCCTCTCTCCTTCCCTCCCCACCCTTCTCCTCCTTTTCCCCTCGCCTCCTTTCCCGCACGCTCACTCACCCCCCCGCCCGGCCGCCCCCGCCGCGCTGGGCAGCCTGAGAGGGAGAGCCGCGCACACGCACCGCGGGCCGGGCAGGCAGGAGGAAGGCGGGTGAGTGCGAGCTGAAGGCCGGGCCGGGGAGGGAAGGAGGAGGGAAGGAGAGGCGAGGAGGAGGCGGGGGGGAGCCGGGCCGCTCTGACTACGAGANGCCGAGGGCACCGGGCCGTAAGGGGAGGGCGCGGGGGCGAGCGGGCGGCGCCTCCTCCCCGGGGGCACCGGGGAAGGGGCTCCCTCCGTGTCGCTGCCCGGAGGAGGCTGTATTTATTTCNCTTCCTCCGGTGCGGGGAAGCCCTTGGGCCGGGCCGGGCCACCGGCCGGGGTGGCGGAGGGACGGTGGCCCCGGAACCGCTCGCCTTTGCCGGGGCAGGCCGGTGCGGCCAGGCGCGGGCATCGCAGCGTGATTCACTTAGAATTTGCGTGGAAATTTCCTCTCTTCCCTTCTTCCTCTTCCCTGGAGCCGGGCTCCATTTATTCTTGTGATATGCACTTTTTTCCTGAGGGAGAGGCAAACAGATGGTGAATGGCAGCCTCTTAATTTTGGTGTTATTTTGGACAGTCCGTGCAACCTCCTGAGATTTGTCTGTCAGTAAAATAACCGGTATGTAACTTTCTGTCTCCTGCTTGCAAAATCCTAGAAGCTCTTTCCATTTTGTGTATTGGCAGAAGCAAATGACAAGGCTGTGTATGGGTGCTCATCTTGCATCTAGTGACGGTCCTACAGCTCTACCTGGCAGTTTAAAAGTGAGCAGCCGGTGCCTTTGTGTGTACAGTAAAGGGGAGGGAAAATACATTAGATAATTATCTTAAAATGCTTTGTTACTATACCAGAAAGGATTTAATTGTCCATGGCTTGTATGCTTCTGTCAGTGTAGTAATGCTAAGTAGGCTGTTCATAGGAGAAGCGATTCTCTCCAGAGCGTATGTTAATGTGAGCAAAATCTATCAGCTGGTTAAAGCTGTGGAAATTCTAGACCTGCAGATGTTGGTTAATTAACTCCCAAAACTGTTCAAAAGTTTTAGGAGTTAATGTTGGCCAGTCACATGTTTACTGAGTCTGTACAGGTTTCTAACTTGCTGTGTTTTAACTGCCTGTGTTTTGTCTTAGTTTTGAAATGTCTTGACTTGAACATCCCTGTACTTTGACTTCATATTCATGTAAACATGGTGTCTGGCACTAACAGAAGAGCACACATGCTGAAAGATGAATATGTAGAAGAATGAAACTTTTTCTAGCCCCTTTCACTGCTTAAAAAGGAAAGGAAAAAAATAAAATACAGGCTTATGAAGAGCAGGGAATAAAGCAGCTGTTGGACTCAAGAGGGTGAATTAGTTTCAGATGGCCTACAAATAGCCAAATAAACTGCTAGTTTCTTAGCACCTCTGTAATAATGTAGTGATCTAACTTGTGGTCTGGGATTCAGCTGTGCTGCACCTTAGGCTTTTAGAATTCTGTGATGGAGTTTCCATTTCATAAACAAGATGAACACATGTTTAGAAATGCTTGGCAGTTGAACTTGGCTGAATTGCAAACTAAGTTCATTTTAGGGGAAGAGATTGTTTTGGAAAGGGGGAATACAGTGATAAAATTATATATTCTTTTAACTTGCACGTTTCTTCAGGTGCCTCTTTGTTAGCTTTTAAAATTAGGAGTGTTGGAGGATCCTAACAGTTTTTCTCTTTACAGAGAAAAGGTGGTGAGTGTCTGTCAGGAATAGTGCTCTACCAGTTTCTTGGTACCTCAGAAAGTTTAAGAACATCCTTAGAGTGCCAACTAAATAAAAAAACTTGGGTTTAAAAGGCTGGTAAGAGAGTATACACAAGTATGTGGCTTTTTTATTTAATAAAAAATAATCTTTATGTAAAAATACATGTTTTTCTTCATAGCTATTATTCATGGAAGTTAGGATATTCTTTAGGAGTTAAATGTTTTTGAAATAGCTCTGACCAAGATCTCAAGTATGGGCCCTGAAGGCTTAACTCCAGCAACTATTGCTCAAAATCTCACCTGCCTCTTTGCAATAAATGAGATTATTTCAAATAGACCACTCTGTAAGCACAGGTAACTGTTAAGTGGCTGATCACAGATTGCATCTTGGGCCTTGATTGCTCTGGTAAGATGGGGCTGATCTATAGGCCTTAACACATGCTGAAGGGAAATTACTTGCTCAGCAAGACTGCTAGGGTCAAGGGTTCTTAAACTTTCACACGGTGAATAGTGCCTTAGGTTGTACAAACCACTTCTTGTCCCACTTGCAGTTATGCTGTATTGCTGAGATAACTTGAGTAAGTGCATATGTGAAAGACTGCATAACTTACCTTACTTCAATGTCCTGAATGCTTTCTCTTTTTAAAGATGTTCATGCTTGCTTTTTCTTTTTTTTAAGTGTGTATCTTTCTACCTGCTTAGTCCCCTTTTTATTAGATGGTAACAGTGTGAGGAGATAGAACTTTATGAATAGATAGAGTCCTCATCCCTCTGGGTCTCCCTCTTCTGTTTCTTGGAGAATAGTCTATGAATTTATTCCTTTCAGAAGGTTGGTTAACATTTGTTAACATTTTAACAACTGTAAATACTTTCCAGACTTGGAAAATTAAGTATAGCAGCAAATGGTTTGGCATGGCTTGAGCTGCTGCTCAGACCTCCTGGTTTTTCCTGTAAGTAAATTGGGAGGGCAGTGCAAGTGTCTAGCAGGAAATGTGACTATAACATATCTAAGTAAAAGCATGTATGTGTTTGTGCATTAGACTGTTTGGATCAGTTAGGTGCATGTTTTTACCAGACTGGGGTTTTTTCTGTCACTCCAGAAACTTTGACGTGCTTGGTTTTGTCAGATGGCATTTTTCTTGCATGAGTTTGAAAAAGGAATCTTCATCGTTTCCTTATTTCAAAATTGTATTCAAGATTATACAAATTTAGTGAGTATTCAGGATACATGGTTTTGGCTTCTTGTTAGCTGTTATTAGACTGGCTGCATCAGCTTGAAGGGAGGAATTAGTGTTTAAACTAGTGATTTCCACATAGTACTAAAATCAAGTAAGTTTTGTTGTGATAAGTTTTATTTTCTTTGCTTTCACTTGGCTGTTCTGGGAACTTGACAACTTCAAGGTATTTCTAGTAGGAGTCTATCATCATTTAAATGGAACTTGCTAGTGTCTTCTAGCCACAGATGTGCAAAATAAGGTATTCATAAATCTCATGCATGTGCTTTAACAGTTTGAGGAAGCCTGCATCCAGAGCTATCAACACAAATACAGGCCTAGGGAATGATGCTTCTCATCCTTTTCTGTGTATCCTGAAAACTATGTTTTTATTCTGGAGCAGAATATGTTAGTGTTGATTTCATAATGGTTAATCAGTTGTTAGTGTATTTTTATTAAGGTATTTAATCTGTTGCTGGTTTTCAAATTGGGGAAAAATAGATTGGGATCAGCATAGGGGAGATTTTTTAATCCTTTAGTCACTGAATTAAAAATAAAGGTGGATGTAGAGATCAAGCAAACATGCTACTGAACTTGGTGAAAAGGGAGCTTGGATCTTTGCTGAGGCTTGTTCTCTGATCAATGCTGTCTGATTTTGATCCGGTTCTGTTCTCTTGCAAGGGAAGAATGAAAAATTTCATCTGTCTGTGAGTAGCTTTCTATCATACTGTGATCCCAGCATCTGTTTCTTCTATCTCACTGTTGTCTTGAGAGCAGTAGATGCCTAATATGAAGTGGGTTTCAATTGACTGCAAAATCTGATGTAAAGTAATTGTACATATATTGGTTGAGAGATGGAGGGTCCCTTGTTGTAGTGCAGGTTCTTGTACTGTCTGAGCTCCTTCTGGGCTTTGAGTATTTTACTTTTCTCAGCTTAGCAGTCTTTCATTGCTGGAAGGTGATATTGCAGTATTTTGTATTTGATTGCAAGTATAAATTATTAACACTAGAAATCTGGCGTGGTGTTTTTGTGTTGTTGGGGTTAGATTTATTCATGTTTTCTTTTTTCAAAACAAATTAAGTGAAAGAAACTGCAAAAATGGCTGCACATTTCTGTCTTCACTTCTAATGAGTTCTTCAAATTTGAAACAGAATCACATGAGCTTTGTAGGGATGGCCAGAAAATGTGATAGGCATGTGCACTGTGATTTTGAAGTAGTGCTTCATCCCAGGTTTTACTTTGGGCCATTTTTAGGCCTTTTTTGTGGTTGAGTGCTTATGTTTCAGACTGCTGAGGGCTAATCTTTTCCTTGCTTAAGAGAAAGGGCATTTATTTTTTCCTAGTGTGGATGTTCTTAAACGTTTTCTTCCAGATAAGATTTGATATGCAAAAGTAGGAACTAAAAGGGTAGCAAACTTTCTCCTTGTAGAATAAAATACACCACGTGGGTAGACTTGCTATCAATTTTTCAGGTTAATTTGTTTCAGGAACACTGAATTCAACAGATGAGATTTATTTGAAAGCAGGCTTCATGTTATATTTTGACTTCAAGTCTCTTTCACCAGTATGGATTTAATGTAGATCCTGCTTGAATAGTGTATATTAATTTTAAATTGCAAGATACATGAGGTAAGACATCTCAAGTGTGGAATACTGTACTTGCAGGTGGAGTAGTTTTGTTATTTCTAAACCTGTCTCTTATTGTATGTTACAGTAAGTTGCCATCTTAAAAAAAAACAAACATATAATTTGAGTGCAGGACTGGGAGGAAGTAATTATATTTGTATGTGCTTTGGAACTGCCTACCTGAGGAGTTTGTGATAGAAGTTTTGATGAAGGTTGTGTCCCAGATAGGTAAGCATGTGGCAGCTGTTGTTCAGAGTTTGTTTTCTACTCCAGCTTAGAATTATAGAAAAACAGGATAGGGAAAAAGTCTGTAGCAATAATCACTAGATGTGGGGAGAAAGTATATAGCTACTTTTTTGTGTTTCTCTGTCTTCTCTCCAGATATAATGAATGAAGATAGGTATGTGTAGCTATAGCTGTGCCTGTCAGTTAAAAACCTAAAGCTTCTCTGTGATCTGTAGATATTACCTTGGGCTGTTGGACGTTCAAAAATAGAAACTATTCCCTGTCTTTGAATAGCTCCTGCTTCATGACATGTGACTCTTTTTTTTATGGAATGAAATCTAGAATTAGTCTTCAGTATCTCATTCATAAAATGTGTCTGTCCCCTGAGAGCTCTTAAACTAGCATAAAGTAAAAGGCCAAAACTTGCTAGATCAAAATTAGTGTTTATAGGTCAGCATGCCCAATAGTTAATTTGAATGCATTTCCTTCAATCAGTGTAAACTGTAGGGGCTCCTAAACTCCTGAAGTTATGTTAAACACACTGGTCTGAATTGAGAGAGGCCCAGTAGCATTAATCCAATTTGTCTAGTGACTTAATCTTACTGCCATTTATCATGTAACTGCTGCTTCTCTGAACAAGCCTTCTTGCATGTGTTTCTGTTGATCATTTAGCATGCTGAATCCCTATTCCTAAGAAGGTAATCTTCCCTTTTATGAAACTTCATCCTAGGTTAAGGGTCAAGTAATTTATAACTGAGAAACCATGGTAGAGAAGTTAGAGCTTCCTCCCATCTTTGAAAGCTCCTTTGCTAATCCTTTCATTTAGTAAAGCATATATTTAACATATTAATGTGGTTTCACAGTTAGTGGCAAACTGGTTCTAGAACCATAGGTGGTAAGTCTGAAACCAGAAGATGATCGTTGGTTTTCCTTTATATAACTGTTAGTGTACATTGAAAATATGGAGGAACAGCTGGGAAGTTTAAGGAAATAGCAGCTCTTATATCAGGCTGTCTTCTGCACATGGGTAGTGTTATCTGACTGGATTACAGTTTCATTTGAGTCTTGAATAGTAGTTATAATTGTGAGCATGCTTCAAGGTATGTCCATTCTCATGTTTTCACCAGTGTAATGGCTTCCTCCTTTCACTGAGTCCTTTTAGAGACATTAATTTTTAAATTTTTTCTTTGCTGATGGTCTCATTCTGATTTAACTTGAGGCCTGTGATTCTTTGGGGGTGGGGAAGGGACATACCTTGGTATGGGAACTATTCCTCTGGTTACTATGGTATACATACCTAGCACAGTGAAACTTGGTGAGAGCCAGCTGTGTTGTGTGACCACGTGACTTTGACAGTGAGAAAAAACCACCATACCTTGGGCAGGAACTGCTTTTTACTGGTTCTGTAGTATCTTTTCCTGGGAAACCAGCTATTTGCTTTTGACTTCAGTGTCCAAAAAGGGTACACTATACAGCCATCTTTATAAGGAAGCCTGCAGTGGCACATGGCTTTTATTCTTTGAACATAGTTGTACAGAGTATAAGTAAAGTGAAGAGTCAGAGGACAGGCAGTTTTGGAGTGAAATGATTATTCTGTCTCTACTTGTAATTAACAGTTACCGTGAGGGTATTTTTTAAAAGATTCTTTGTGCCTATGTATTAAACTATTGACTGGAGGTGCAGCAAAGTTTGTTTTCAAACATAAGTAATTTGGTGCAATGAGGTGAGAGGGAGGGTCAGGTTCCTTTTGGCATTTGCAGTGCTGTGGTCATCTGCTCTTAACAAATGAGCTACTTAGTACCAGCTGCTGTTTCTGCTGTATTCAGTGTGTGCCACCTCTGAAAGCCTGGTGCAGGTAACTTCTACAGAGGTGCAGTGCAGCATCTTTTGATTGTACTTTTTTTTCCTGAGACTTGTGATGGACTTAGAAAATACCATAGTATATGAAAGTATAAGGAACGAGACGGACTCAGTATGACTCTGTGTTTTATTTGGGTTTTTTGTTTTACTTTTCTTATTTAGTAAATAGGAAATCAGATATCAAAAAGCATCTTCTCAAAGCTGACATCAGCATAAATGTTTCTGAGGCATCCTTAATGTCTTCATTTTGTATTTTGTTTCTTCTGGTTTTAAAGGATTTTAAATCTGTCAGCCAGTTCTTTGTTCTCTTAAGGCAGTTGTTTGATTTTCTTAGGGGTTTTGGTTAGTTTGTGTCTCATATGGACTTAGGCTTCTCCAAAGGAACTGCATTCAGCTGCTCTTGGTTGGTAAAACCTCAGACCTGTCTCTTAATATTAAAAAATCACAGCATTTAAAGGATATGTTGGGTAACTGTATTTGCAGTCAGCTTGAACTTCTCTGCTTTTTATAATGTATTTTTGTCACAGTCTGACAAATTGTTGGGATTTCATTCAGCACTTCATATGTACCAAATGACTCCTTAAGTTCACCTGCCTGAATTAATGCAGCTCCAGGTTGTGGAGATAGCAGTAGAAGGAATTTATATAAATCCAATGCTACACATCCTGCTTAAATTTGTGGAAGCTGCTGCTGTTATTTCTCATTGTTCTCCCTTTTTTTTTCTCAGAAATTACTTTATATGTGTCTGTCTCTAGAATTTATTTACCACAGCATGTAGATTATGTTCAAGCAGTTCTCTGTGTTCTGTTCCTCACTGGGATAAGGGTGCTTCCCTCAATGCAGGTCTTGATCTTTCTCAACTTTGTTTTTTAGTAACAAATATATATTTCCCTGAAAAGCAGAAGTAGGCAATTGTAATTTGGGTAGCAGATATGTGGGAATAGGTATTTATGATGTGGGTGAATATTGTACAGAGCAGCTACCTTTCTGGATTTCTAGCAGCTATGTGGAGCATGAGTGATAAGAAGGTTCTTCGGCACTCTGTAGTTTCTCTGTGCTTCTTGTTGAATTAATTGTTTGCTTTTTGAAATAAATCTATTTTTTTAAATTACAAAATGGAAAGCAAAGTAAAACTCTTAAGTATTCTCTGTAGAAGCCAAACCAGCTCCAAACTGGAATTGAGTGTACTGTAGCCTGGTAGATGTTTTTACCATTTTCTGTTGACTCTGATGTCAGTACATGTTATTGAAACAGCATCCTGCTCTTGTCTGAAGCAGATGATGTCTTAAGCATAGTATTCTTATTTTCCATACTGAACTCCAAGCTGATCTTTTTCTTCAGCTAATAGAACTGATAGCTCATTGGATTTATTTGCTCTTGCTGTTTAATTAGATGTACCTTTTATGTTACGCAACTGTTTGATAAATTATTGAAAGAGCGACTTTATTGCCTTGAATTATGTGCTAGAGAATTTCAGATTTTAGAGAAGCTTCATCCTTTGTCATTTTCATCATGAAACAAGAAATAAGCCACAGGCCTCATTTCCACCTACTTTCAGGTAGTGCCACAAATTTGAGCACAGGACATGTGCTATTTTTGAAATTGACTTTACCTCCCAGGTACACATCAAGAAAAAGCTGAAATGGTTCACTCATTATTTTTTCCATTGGGCTTTGCAATTACTAGCTATAGGGGCTAATGCTTTATTTACTTTTTCACTCTTGAAAAATTCAAAGTGTAGGTACCTTGGTGTAACTGTAGTCTCTTCAAAGTGTAAGTGGGTTTCTATGCATTAAACTTCTGTTGTAGCTTTACAGTTCCACTGTGTCTTGTGTATTTACATATTAAGACTGTTATATTGTGTAACAGCAGTGCTCAGGGTAGGGAATTGTTATAATAAAACTTACATTTTTGAAGCTAATATTGCAAATGTAGGCAATGTTTCTCTGTTTCAAACATGTTTTCTAACCTCTTTATCATCAATAGATCTATTCTGTTGGGTAAAGTTTACTACTTAAATGTTTGTAGGATCACAGCCCTTATTTGTAGTATTTTGGTTTTCTGCCTTGAGCATGGCCTAAATGCAATGAAGTTTTAATGCATTTCTGTGTTGACTTAGGTTAAAAGTGGAAAGTATAGAGAAGTTCATAGAATCACAGAATGGTTTGGAAAGGACCTTAAAGATCATCTCACTCCAGCACCCCTGCTATGGGCATGGACACCTTGCACTTGCCGAGGTTGCTCAAAGTTCTATCCAGCCTGGCCTTGAATGCTTCCAGGGATGGGACATCCACAGCATCTCTGGACAGCCTGTTCCAGTGCCTCACCACCCTCATAGGGAAGAATTTCTTCCTAACATCTAATTTAAATCTACCCTCTTTCAGTTTAAAACTTTTACCCCTAGTCATAACACTTCTCTTCCTGATAGAGTCCCTCTCCATACTTCTTGTAGGCCCCCCCCATGGAATACTGGAAGGCTGCTATCCAGATCTCCCTGGAGCCTTCTCTTCTGCAGGCTGAACAACCTCAACCTCATAGGAAAGGTACTGCAGGCCTCTGCTCTTCTGTGGTCCTTCTCTGCACCTGCTGAAACAGTTTCCTCTCTCTATTATGCTGGCAGGCCCCAGTTAGTTATTCAGCTAATAATGGTCTGTCTCCCAGTTGTCCATTGTTCATTCACCTGTGGCTTAAACTGCCTTGCCTCTCCTGACTGTAGTGAGGGGTGAACACTGCCACATTTTGCAGAAGTCAAGTTTGCTTTTTTCCAGTTGTGACTAAAGATACTGGGTGTGAATGGCTGAGAGTGGATCTGGGGGCGGTGGCTGCTGTCTCAAGTTTTAGAATGAGGTTGAAGAGGCTGACCAAATCCTCCTTGTTCCCTGTATTTCTTGGTAGTTTCTCAAGGATTCTGAAGAATGATTTTAAGCTTGTGCAAGGGTTTATTTTATTTGTATGGATTTTTTTTAATAGGCTGGATGAGGAGAACAGAGCTTTTTCTGACGTGTTCACTCCCCTTCAGCTGTGAATGAAATACAGAATGTGGGTTTTCCTGAGAAATATGGAGAAGATTCCCTTTTTTCTGTTAAGGAAGCATCACTGCTTCTTCCAGTATCTGTAGCGCCCGCCCCCCGCCCCCGCTTTTCTTTGGAGAAATGCTGGAACACATCTCATTTACTGATAGGAGGTATGAAATAAAGCTTTGGATACATTTCTTCTTCACTCCTTACCCTGTCTCTGGGATTTCTTGACTGACTAGTCATGATGTGAATTTTCCAGTGATTAATAATTCCTGATGTTATTTGCTTTGTCAAAAAGTGTGGGACAGCTGTTACTGTCCTGAAATCTTATTGTTAGTCTGATAAATAACTTTGGAGGATTGGGAAGACTGATACAGGAACTTCTGTGTGTAGTTGTTGGTAGGGTACTATACGTTAGCAAGAATTTGCTTCAAGTGCTGGAGTACTTGTGGTGTCCTTGGTAATGTTTTTACTTTTTTTGTTGCGTGTTTTTGTCTAAACCAACAATGGTTTAGACAGCAGCCCTAATAATGTACTCTTATTCTCCTCCCTGATATATTTCTGATCTTTGAGGCTTGGCTGTTGGTTTGGTCTTTTCTTTCCCCTTCAGTTCAGGGCATCTTTTTTTCTTCCTGTATGTGTATAAATATGAGCTTGTAAAACTACAACTCTTCATTCAACTTTTCTGGAAGTTCATCCATAATTTTTAATTCTAGTTTAGAAACAGAGCTGCAGGCTCTGAATAGGAGATGTTCTCTTTAGAGCTGATGTACATTGTATAGAGGGGCTATAGTGAGCCCAGAAAGGCAGTATGTGTAACTCATTTTAGCTTGTACTAGAGCAGATTTTAGTATGAGGTCTTAGTTCCTGCAGTTGTATATGAGGAAGTGCAGGGATAAAGATAACAGCTGCTTTGAATCAAAACTTTGTATTTGTGTTGGAAGGCTTTAAATCTAGCAGATGTGTATAAGAAGTAACAGTTTGCTAAAATTCTGTCTGCTGTTAGGGAAATGCATCCTCAGCCTGCAGAAAAGACTTAGGGAAGCAGGAGGAACTAATGGCTGGAGTACCAATGGGCATGCTATTGAAAATACTGAGCCGAGCTTGCTAGAGCGGTGTGTGGAAGGCAGGCAAGAGACAGCAATGCGTGCATAACTTCATTTAAGATGAACGTGTTTCTCTGTGGAGTGGGACAGTTATTGTGACAGGTGAAAGAGGTTCTGCACTGTTCAGCTTTGAATGTTTTGATGCCCAGCTTGATAAAGCACAGTGTAATATAGACTTGTTTTGCTGATTTTGATTTGAGAAGGAGGTTGAATGGAGAACCCTAGAGATCCTTTCCAACTGGAATTATTCTGTGAATCTGTAGCAAAAACTGTAACCATCCTCAACTTCATGAGTATAAAATTGTCCATGTTAGAGCTTGAAACTAAAAATCAGTGATAAGCCTGTAAATTCACATGAGAATTAACAAGACCAAGTGCAAGGTGCCTGCACCCCGGTTGGGGCAACCCTAGGTATCAGCACAGGCTGGGGGGATGAACAGATTGAGAGCAGCCCTGCTGAAGAGGACTTGGGGATCCTGGTGGATGGGGGGCTGACCCTCATGCTGGCACATGATCCAGCAATGGTACTCACATCCCAGAAAGCATCATGTAGTGACAATCAAATTGAGAGTAGGTTTAACTTAGATATTAGAAAAAAATCATTACTGTGAGGCATTGGCACAGGTTGCTCAGGGAAGCTGTGGATGCCCCCTCCCTAGAAGTACTCAAGGACAGGAGGGATGGAGTTCTGAGCAGCCTGGTCTATTGCAAAAGGTGTTGCCCCTCATGGCAGGGGTGTTGGAACTAAACACTTTTTAAGGTCCCTTCCAATCCAGGCCATTCTGTGATTCTGTGTTAATAAGCTTAAAGCAGAGGTGGCTTCAGTGGAAATGCAGGAAGGATTATTTAAACTTAAATGTACTCCTTGATGTAAATACTGAAGCTTGTGGATGTAATGCAGAATCTCTGAATCTCTTGCACTCACACAGGATGTTCATCTTCCTAAAGTTCAAGGTGGTTGCTTAAAAACTCAGTGATGAAATGCTCAAAAAGGAATGGGAAAATACTAGGCTTGCCAGTGATGAGCAATGAAATGGTGTGCCAAAACTTGGGGAAATGAGTGCTGATGGGATCCCTCAATGCTACAAAGTACCTGAAATGCTTTTACACCAATACAGGCAGCATGAGGAAGAAGCAAGACTAGCTCCAAGCTTTGGCCCAGTCCTAGAAATTTGATACTGGCATAAGTGAAACCTAGTGGGATGAGTCTTGTGATTAGTGTGCCTGTCGGATGGTTGCAGGCTCTTTAGGAGGGATAGGCAGGGCAGAAGAGGTGTGGGAAAGATGAGCAGGGTTGGGGGAGTGAGGGTGGCATTTTTTTTAAGGGAAGGGATAGAATCTGCTGAGTGCACAGTTGTCAATGGCACATTCAAGAAGCATTTGCACAATGCTCTTAGGCACATGGTGTGACTTCTGAGGTGCTCTGTTCAATGATCCTGATGGGTCCCTTCCAACTCAGCTTATTCTATGTTTCTATCAGCTTTTCCATACACTGTCCATGGTACTGCAGTTGCAGACATTTCCCTTCCACAGCTGTAGTCAGGCTGAGAGTGTGTTGGAATAAAAGTGATTTAGTATTGAAGTTGGGCTGGATTGTATGTGTGTGGGGCGGTTGTGGGTGTTTTTATTCCAGTCTCCCTTGAAAGGTTTTTCTTGTTTGTCCTTCAGGTTAGGTACTTCTGTCCAAAGTTCCCGGAGTAGCAACAAGGCTGTATTTGGTTAAATGTTTGTTTCTGTAGTTGTGTCTATGTAGAAAGCAGGAGAAACATACTTTACTTCTGTTGGCTAAAAAGCACAATTTTGATAATCCAGAGTAACTTCTCCAATTTGTAACTGCAAATGCACTATGATTTATCTTACAGCAGAATTTAGTCTAAGACCTTTCGCTAGCTTCAGTGTGATGATCAGGACTATGAATAGAGCCCCTAATGAAAGATAAAATTAGATGTTGAACATCATAATGGTGTTTCATATCTTCTGCAGAGTCTCTTGGGAGAATGAAGGAAAATCTTGTCCTAGCAATTAGCTTCATCTTTGCATTGTACCAATAGATAATGTCCTTTACACTAGTTATTGTGGATTTTGCAGGTATTCTTTCTCAGGCTTGGGAATTTTGTTTGAGTAATTAGAAAAGTGTTTTTAAACTAACCCATTATTATCTTAGTATTGCTCTTAGATGAAATCTGAAGGACATGTAATTTTTCAGCACATTAGGACTTGTATTTCCTTTAAAAGTAAAGTACTGGACAGTAGTTATCACTCTTGACTCTTAAGACTTGTGAGGGTTTAATGGCACTTGCAAAGTAGAACTAATTAGGGATTGATAAACCAATACATGTGCTTGTAAACCTTTATAGAATGCTGTAAAGGAAATGTTTGAGGGAGCTTTTTGTTTGTCTAGTACTCTTCTACAGTTCTTTGTCAGTCAGAGAAATTTAGCAGACATAATGCAAATAATCATACACTGATTCTGGCCTGGAGGAATGCAAAGGTACTTCATTCTTTATGCTGACCTTTTTTTGGTTTCTCTCCATGGGTGGTGCAATCTGTGGGTTACTGTGGGTGCTGGATACCTGGGCTGACAGGTGTAGTGAGTCGTTTATATGTGTGCTGCGCTGTAGAAATGGTGTTCTGCAAAGTGTTCCACTGAAAGACTCCAAACCATGAGCAGCTTGCTCACTCCTCTCCCCCTATAGCAGGCTGGGGAGGAGAAATGGAGGCACAAAAGGTAAAGACCACATGTTGAGATAAGAATTTACTGGAAACAGCAATGAGATACTGCATGGAACAGTAACAGCAGCAATACAAATGACAGAGGGTGCAAGAAAGATGCACAAGTGATTGCTCATCTCAGGAAACCCCTGACAATACTTCACTTCCCTCCATCATACTGTGTGACCCAGAAGGGATGGACTCTCCCATCCCTGGAAAATGGCCTAGAATAACCTCTGTGTCATAGCAGGGCCCCCTTCCTAACTACTGTAAAAATTAACCCTGTCCTGACTGGGACCATCTCTGAGCTGGATCTAGGTGCTGTCTAGAAGGTCAGAATTCTAGAACATTCAGTGGCTACTGGAGAAGTAGTGCTCTGCAAACAAAATTTTGGCATTCTATTCTAAGAGCAGAGGTGATGAAGGACAAGCTCTTCATCTAAGTATATGATTTTTTTTTTTAATCTCTTTTTTTTCTTGGAACTGTTGAACATAAAAAGGCGTTTTCTGTTGTGGGTTGTTTGTTTCAGTAAATTACATCTGTATTTTAACTGCTGCTAGATATATTGAGAATAAAATTTAAATAATATTGTCTTTGTCTAAAAATGCAAGTGTAACATTTGTAACAAGTGTAAGCTTTTTTGAAAGGCGAGGGAAGGCCACTTAAATATGTTCAATTCTACATCATAGTCCTTTTATAGATAATTAGTATAAGGAAACAATCCTGAAAGACAAAATGGCTTTTTAAGGTTGATGGAAGTTGAGAAGCAGATCCTATATGTTTTGTGGAGAGCAGTAAACTTTTGAGTTTAAGCTGTTCTAAGTTAATTTTTTTTCTGTGCAAAGTGCATAGTGATAAGGAGTTCTAACAGTACGCCACTGCAGTTCTGGCTAAAATACTTGGCATTATTTACATACCTGTAGGTAATGAATTCTGCCACCTATACCCCAAATTTGTGTTGATCTGGGAGAAAGGAGCAAATGCAAGATTTGTAAACACATTTAAATAGGAAGCAGATGTAGTTGAGATGTTCAGCAATGATAATGCTGCCTATTACAAACACTGTGGAATGACTATTTAATAGATACTTCAGGGATTTTTTGATTTCTTTTAAAGTGGTGCAAGATGCTTATTTTACTGCTCAGTTATATGCTAAGGGCTCTTTTTTCCTTTTACTTGTCTGAGAAGACTTTGCTATAGTGGATGACTTAAAATGTGTATGTTCCAAGAGTAAAAGAGCTCCTAAAGAGCTCTTTTACCCCTCCCACCCCCTCAGTGTAGCCACTGGTTTTCTCTGCCATGATGTAGTTGATTTTGATCTATTTACTTTCCAAATAACAATGTTTCTCTTTTTGTTGTTTACTGAGAATAACAAGGTGAATTACTATTAATTTTAATTCTTATGCACACTCTAAGATAAATTTATCTTTAATAAAGATAAAAATTTGGGAAGTAGCTTTGTATCAGGTGCTGAATATAAGTTATAAATAGGACTTTTAATATATCAGTCAGTAATTACTGAATTCTTAAAGTGTCAGACTTTGTCATCCTGTTGCCCTGTCCAAAATGAGGGCTGCAGAAGTAGCATCTTGTTGGATGCAGAGATATAGTACCTTGTGTTAGACTAATAAGCTAGTTCATTATATGTGTTGGTTTAATAAAAGATGCAATCTCAGCCTACAAACTCTATGGCTTTTTTAGAGTAGGATGAATGTAGGGGTGCATGCAAGGCACAAGGATGTGGCTTCTTCATCTTTGGCAGTTTTGGGACTCTGCAGAAGTGTGCAGTTCTAGGAGGAGACAAGTTTTCTTTCCCTTCATGTTCATGCTCATCTTCTCTTGATGTCTGTCCTGCTGAAGGAAAACTGCTGTGGGCACATGCTTTGCTTTTGGTACCTCTGTGTTCAGGGTGTAGCAAAGTGACCTGTGACTTCATGTCAAAAACCTTAATTCTGTATAGTGATGTCCTATTTTATATGCTGTCTAGAGGGAATCTAGAGGGAATATTCTGTGTGCTCTAACATTCTTAGTCTTGTGCATAGCCATGTTTTTCAAGGACTTAGAAACCTCTGTGACTATTAATGCCCTTGTAGAAGTGTTCAGAAAAATTTTTAGTCTTTCATATAAACTGTTTTCACATGAAAGTTGAAAAACTAAATTGTGGAGTTTTCATTGAAAGGTGGTTACTAGGGACGTAGTTCTTTACCTTGAGATTCCTTGTGGAGGAGAAATAATGTAAATTCTGTGTGTGGTTGGTTTGGAGCTCTTGCCTTACATAGAAAGCAGCTAACCTGGCAGCTGTTGTAATCTGTTAGCCTAAGGAATGGGGCAGTGGGAAGCATGTCCTTGCCACTGACTGATGTCAGCGTGCTTTTCTCTGCCTGGGAGAGGATGTTACTTTTCTATTACTCTATAACTGGATTTCTTCTCTGCACTACTTACTCCACCCAATGAGCGTTTCCTTCCACAAGGTCAGGGAATTGAGTTGCTCATGTTCCAGCAGTAGCAAGAATATTTCATCCCTTTCCAAAGCTTTGCTGTTTGTATAAGAGGTGGGAATTTATCTGACTGACATTCTAGTATGAATTTGGGAACAGTGATATAGTTGAAACCTGCATACATAACCAGATATTAATAAACAAAATGGAATCGAAACAAAATGGCAGGAGAGCATTACAAAACCAAAGGTGCTTTTATTCACCCTGACTATTCATTGTTAACTATCTACAGGCACAGTAATGCTTTGTAGGCAGTCTGAGCTGCCAGCATTTTTCCATGTGCGTTATGTTATCAACATAAACTCTTGACAGCATCTGATTTGCCTATCTGTATGCACAGTACTGATCACGAGCCTTTTCTGTTACAGTAGGTAAGGATAAAACACTAACCTCTTCCAAAGACAAGTATCCCATCGTAAGAAGTGGATAAAAATCTGTAATTTTATTAAGTCAGAGCAAAAGATACTGTACGTGGTCTTTTGGTTTGTACAGATTACTTTATCCTCTCTTTATTACTGTATGGGTCTGGCCCATCGTGCAGATGGAATGTGTAAACTGTTTCTTGTCAGGAAGCAGATACCCTGGGTGCCATATCCCTTAATATGATATTCCCCTGCTGTCTCTTTTAAGTCCTCAGAAAAAACATTGAGAAATATCTTTGTATAACTCAGGGAGTAAATCAAATGTTAAGTAAATCTAATGCTTTCATTTTGTAAGTGGACATTGCTATTAGGGACAGTGGCAACCACTCCACTCTGATGTAGGAACAGTAATATGGGTTTTCAGGTTGCTCTTTAAAACACTTAATTACTATTCAGCACCTTGCAGATGAAGACTAAACCACACTGTAAAGTTTCTATAATAGTTTTCTATTATAGTTTGGAATCACACTAGCCCACACAAAAGTAGCAGTGCAATATGACCCATTGTTTTATTTTCTTATTTCTGCAGAAACATTTCACATGGAGTATCTGTGTCTTTAAGACTAATTTTGAAAGACTTTTTCTCATCAAATTAGGCTCTGTGCTTAACTGTTTTCCGGAAGTATATTGCATGTCAGGTAAAGCCAGCGCTGTCTGTCCTGTACTAAGTATCCATAGTAAGCATAAAAGTAAAAAGCACACATTTATATTTCATTCTGGTTCACTATTACTTGGCCTCCTCTTGCCAAGACCCTAGAAATTCTGAACAGCAAAACAGAGTGAGTGGGTAATTTTTCTTGTAGAATGCAACTGCTGGGCTGATTTAGGTTTATCTGCATACTAATTTTTCAAATACCTTGATTAGCAGGGGTTTATGGCTGTTTATAACAGCTATGTAAGTTAGCCATTTTCCCTTTCAAAATGAAATTTGCGAATTTTCCTCCAAACTCAGAGTTTGAATTGCTTTTTTAGAATCAGGTTTTAGAATATGTGTGAGTAATGCTGTAGTTATGTTCAAGACTCAGATATCATAAATCTTACTAAGTGGAATGTCTTAAGGAAAAGAGAATGAAATGTAGTCAGAAATTGTTGAGCTCTGAAAACCAAAGTACGAGAGTCAATAACAGCACATCTCAAACATGTGGTCGTAGCAAGGGATAAGAATGTTGTTTTGCTGCTCACTGGGTTCTGTTCTCAGGGGTCTTGCACAGCAGTCTGGACACACTGAACAAATCTGTCCTGAGTAGCTGTTGTACTTGGCCTGGGCTGCTGGAAGAAGGAGAAGTAAGGGTGCAGACACCTCTTGGTCCTGATTCGCCTCAATTTAGGAGTTACAGATCCTAAATTGATGTGTGTGATAGATTGATTATATGGCTGCTTTTAGTGTTAGGCTTGTTTGGAATCCATTGCTCTTTGAAATTGCTGTTTGGTGCTAATGACTTTCTGGATAAAACACCAGGTACATTTTGTTTTTTAAAGAAGTCCCTGCAGCTTGTAACCTTATTTCTTTGTGGTCTGCTTTGATACATTTTTGTATGGGTTCAACTTCTCTATAGAAAATTCTGGGAAATCCTTCCTGAGCCTGTAGAGTCCTCTTTCATGACCACTGTCTTTAGAGAGAAAGGATTGTTCTGCTGTAAGACTTATGGTGGATTGCAATACTGATCAAGAAACAAAGATGTTCTGTCTATATTTAAAGTTCTAGACCTACTACCTTGAGACTTGTAGAATCTTGCTTCCTGCCATTTTATCTAGAGAGGGCTGTGAAGCTTTTTGGGGCCTTTCAGCCCTGAGAACCTTTGGTGATTATCATGGTGCTGGCCATGCAGAATCTGGCACTGTAACAGACCACAATAAACAGAGCTTTTCAGTTGTCCCTGAGAGTAATATGTAGCCAATATAGACGTACAGTCCAAAAAACTCTCTTCCTGACACTCACATCTTTGGCCCCAAACAAAAAATGCTTGCACTGTTACTGATGCAAGACAACTTTCTACTTGTCTTTCTCTCCATAGTGGGAAAAAGGGCCATGATAATCAAGTCAAGGATTTTCAGAGAAAGCTACAGCTTTTTGGGAAGTCATGATGGCATATTTCCCCCCCACCCCTTGTTTTTTTTTTTTGGTGCTTCCACGATCTTTTAACCATACTAAGTTGGATGGCGTGAAGCGTTAGTGTGGTAAACTACCTTTCTCAAAGGCAAGGATCTCAGCTGCTGTGGAAGGCTTCAAAGCAAACTCATTCAGCTTGTTTTGTAGAAAGGTAAGAAATATTTTACAAGTGCTTTCAGGTTTTACTGAGATCTAAACATTCAGCCTCCTAAGTCTATTTTCATTGGTCACTAATAGAATTAAGTAATGAGTTGTAGATTTTCCAGGAATGGAGCAAACTTCCAATATATTCTGAAAGCTAATCCTGAATATAAAGGATGTGACACTTAACAGTGGTATGAGTTTTCTTGTGTAGTTTCAAACATTGATTGTTTGAAATAATCTATGGATTAAGCTAATCCATAGATAATACTATGTTCTTACAAGTTCTCCTTAGCTCTTGAAATCTTGTGTAGTCCTATTTCAGGGAAAATCTGGGTGTTGTCTTGTGAGGTGGTGTTACTACAGTCATCTCAGCTTTGTTAGCACCAGCCCTCTGAATTCCTCTTCTGCAAGACAGGTTCTGTATACATAATGTATAATGTGCAATGGTTGAGTATAGTGGGCCTTGTTTAGAAATAAGTGATCCTTCTGTAAAACAAACTGTGCAAAGAAGCTTGCAGCTTTGGTTAATATGCCAGACTTTCAAGGATTTATGTTGCTATTTCACAGTCGAGGTGCCTTGTAGGGGGGCAAGGAAAAGACCTCACGTTTATTCAAGATGCTAATTATCTGGGGGGGCTAACAGTAGCCTCTTAAAACAAAATTCTTGTATATTGACCTCCTTTGTTGCAATTCTTTGATACTTGTCAGTGGGATTATCTTGTAAATCAAAAGTTTTGCAATACATTGAATTAATTCTTAGAACCATGCCTCTGGGCTGTGATTGGTTTGGAGTTTCTTCTTTTCCAGGAAGTGATTTAGGCTTTTCCCCAGTTCCTTTGATAGGGCCAGATTTGTAAAGATGAGTAGATGCTTGTGTGCTGGTTGTATGAATGCCTATCTAGGGACTTGTCTCTCATTCCTGTTTTCTTGGTGTTGTGGGTTTGATCATCACCAGAAAAAGTGAAGAGAAACTTCGTTGTGGTACTGATCTCTCTGGGCTGCTTGCCCTTGCTGAGGAGACTCAGGCTTTCTCTGAGCCTGTCCAAGCTACACGTGATGATTTGTTTATGCTCACTGACACTGGTTGCAGGATGTTCTCAATACTCCTGCCATCCTCCTCATTACAAAAGAACTCTGGCTTTTTGGTCCACTGTGGAGTCTTCCCCATGCCTTGGATTCTAAAGATTTTGACAGACTATTTTGATCCATGACAGCCTGCTTCCTCTGTTTTATACCTATGAAAGCAGAATAAAATGAGAACAAGCTTACTTTGGCAGCTAACTGGAAGAGCACTGGGATACAGGCTAATATGACTTGACTTTGATTTACCTTATCAGAAATATAGCATTAATGTAAAGTTCAGCCCTAAATTATTGGCAGAAGTGGGCTGAAACTCTTAATCTGAACAAATACATGATTAACTAATTTTCTTCCCAGAAACTTTATCCAAGGCAAAGTGAAAATGCATGGATTCAAAGTCTTGATTATATTGTCCACCTAAGAGTATTCAAGCAGAAAATTATTGGAGCTGATCTTTCTCCACCTAGAGGGAATCTTGACATGATAAAGTTTGCTACCAGGTTATAAATATGGACCCCCACAGACTGGGCTTAAACTGCTCAAACTGGGCTTCTGTAGCCTCTCTAATTTTTATTGTCCTTGCACATTTACATATAGCAGTACCTACAGAACTGTGTTCTGTGTATTTTGATGTTGCTCTATTGCAGAATTCACTTCTGTTGCTCTGTAGGGTAAAACTGCCCTCTTGGCTGTTGAAAGCCATTTGCTAATGAGAATCGACACTACCAGCATGAAAAACATTAGAGGAGAGTCCTTCTAATTAGGCAGTATGAGGCCATGCAATTTACTGACTGTGGACATGTTACTTCTTTTTTCTTCAAATGTTTAAGATTTCAATTGTGGCTGTCTGTACAGATTATGTGTGAAGTTGCAGTATATTAGGAGGTGCTTGGATCTGTTTATGCGAGATACTGCTGTGCCAAGAAAAAAGTTTTATATATAATAACAAGCAAACCAACAAAGAATAGTATGGTCACAAGCAGCTTGTTCCAAGTGATACTAGCAGTAAGAAGTTAGACTTTTATCAATGCTGAAGTTTTGGAGCTGGGTTGTAACTGGTTTTTTTTGTGTAATGATGTTCAAGTAATACTACAGAAACATCTGTCCTCCCAGTTTACACGTAGATCAGACCAATCTCGGTGTTTCTAATGTCTTCCTCAGATTTTTATCTGTTCCTAGTGACTAGGAAAGCATGCTTATGGACAATATCTCGGGGCTATGGGTGAATGTTTCTCCTTAATAATACCTGGTATTGCTGGACACAGAAATGCTTTTTGCTGTAGATTTGCCTATGATGTCTTTTAAAGTCTTGTAAACGAAAGCACTGTGATACAACAGTGAATCCTGGGAACGTCAGGTAGTACCTGTAGCGTGAAAACAAAAGCGATGCAATTCTGCACGTGTAGTGGGAGTGTGGTTACCTGGCTGATTCAGCAGTTTGTAACGTTAAATTAGCTTCTTGTAGGTTTTGTTGATCAGAAATGTAATTCATAAGGTTCAGCATAATTTCCTGATGTACTTCTACAAAGAGCTGTGGAATTTCATGGAGTGTGTATCTGTTGCCTGACTAACTCCTGGTAACTATCTTCAGGACTTCTAATGAAGTTATGGTGAGAGAGTTTTTCTTGATCTAAGTTCTCTAAACATGAGAATCTTTATACTTTCCCTATCTTTTCTGTGTGAAGTACAGGCTCAGCAGGTAAGAACTGGGCTCCTCCCCAGTTGCCTGATCAACGTGTGTCACTGACAAGACTTTTTGAAAGTAAACCTGGAAATAAATTATAAACTTGTAGGACAAACCCAGTCAAACTCTTAAGTGGCTTTTAAAATAAATGAAAACTAGAATTTATAGCTCTTTTGCATAAAAAGTTTGTGAAGACATTTATTCTTTACCTCATTGGAGTTTGTTTCAAGACAGATCAAGCATTAATTATGTTCGATGTTACAGATTTTCACACCTTATTTCTAGCAAGTAGAACTTGTATTGAAAAAGTATTGGATAAAGGATGAATGTGCTCATATGGAGGGAGAAACTTCTGCCAGCTTTTCAGGCCATGTGTACTAATACATTGGAGCTTCCATAATTATCAGTGGAGGCAGGAAATCCCAGTTCTAGGCTATGGGTGGGTTAATATATTCAAGGTCTTTGTAATATTTAGCAATTGGAAATGTCAATTCACTTGTCAACATTCTGTAACTGATTGCTGATTGTCATTCTCTTTCCCAAACTCTGTATTTTTCTTGAAAATTCAAAGTGCAACTTCATTAACTTTGGCTTGATGTTCCTAAAGAGAAAATTCTAGCATTGTTCTTCATGTGCTGAATCAGGAACACAGTCAGGAGGTCTGTTCAGTTTTTTTTTTTCTCCTTTTCTTTCTTTCTTTTCTAAGTGAGCTGTAGACCACAGCACATTCAAAAAATGTGAGTTACGTGAAGAGAAATTACTACTGAGTTACCTGATTAAAAAAAACCCCAGACTCTTCATCTTGGTTTGACCATATGTAATCNTTTTCTCCTTTTCTTTCTTTCTTTTCTAAGTGAGCTGTAGACCACAGCACATTCAAAAAATGTGAGTTACGTGAAGAGAAATTACTACTGAGTTACCTGATTAAAAAAAACCCCAGACTCTTCATCTTGGTTTGACCATATGTAATCAGAGTCACTGATTACTGAAGGCAAAATACTTGATTCAGACTTGGGAATACTTTAAATGGGATAGTGCAAAAAAGCTGGTTGTCTGTCAGAAGCTGTTAATGCTCCAGCAGTTTTCCTTGAGTTCTGTTCTGTGTATAGGAATGACAGCAGCTGACTGTTGCTCCTACACTGTATCTCTAGGTCCAGAGTATAAGTGTTTAATACTTTTTAAGTAAATAATTTTACTGTCTCTGCTTCATTTTGATCTTTTCAAGAATGGCTTGTATGGTGGTTACTGGGCAGGGGTTTGATCATTATCACTACTTTATTGTGGTCTTCTTCAGCTAAAGCCAAGAGCTCTAGTTTCTAGGGGAGCAGTTTCAGCTTTGGAGAGAGATCTCTGGAGTTTTCCTCCATTGTTTTTTGACTCTGATTAAAGAATGTAGATTTTATTATATATATATTAGGCTACTTTTCCCTTAACTTTTTTCCTTTTGAGGTCTTTTTAGAAACTTTCAGGAGTGAGACAGGCTCATCCTGTATCTGTACTATTCAAACTATTCTGATTATCACAGTTCATGCTTAAAAAGACCTGAGAAGGTTTCGTTACTTCATGGCATCCAGTAGGACACTGAGTTGTGAGGAGTAAATGCTACAGTCTGCAGAATCAGATGTTAATTTGGGTTCTTTGTAAGCATCCACATAATTTCAGAGTGAAATGATTTTTTTTTCCTAAGTTAGTGTTAGACATAAAATACAAACTTCTAGGGGAGGCATTGACATAGGTGCTTCACAGTTTGTGACCGGGGAAGTGATGCAGTAATAGTTGGTGTTTTACTAGTATAAGACAGCATTTCCAATGTAGTAGTCTATGGCTTTACTTTATGCCAGTCTTCTAATTTCTGGCATCAGTTGCCATTGAGTTTCGAGATGGAATTGTGGGCACTGAGAAGTGCATGGACTTTGACAAAGAGTTTTTATTCTTCTGAGCTCAATGCTTTGCATTATTACTTGATTAGCAGAAGCACTCAAGCTGGAATTGCTACTCATCCAGAACCTATAGATGAGCTGTATAAGGCTTTCTTTCTCTGTCTTAAACTTGTTTGGGTACTTTTCTCCCCTTCCAACCCAACTAAAAAGTCTTTTTGCTTTCATGGAATATGGAAAAACATTGGGGATTTAATACTGCTAAGAAATCAGTAATTAGGCTGATATTATGTTTATGTTTGCTGTTTAAAATTACTTGAAAGTCACATAATAACTGTTTCTCTGTAAAGGTCAAGTTATTTGAAAATGTTGGACAACTGCATGATTTGAAGCCTAATAAAAACATTTTAGTTGAGAAGGCGGAGGGGAAACAACTAAATATTAAATACTCTGTTACCTGTTTTTTGAAGGTTGTTTTAAATAAATTAACATATATATAAAACTTTGAGAATTACTTAAAATTTCTTATGTCTCAGATTTTCTGGTGTCTTAGCATCCTTGAAATCAGGAAAGCAATGGAAGGGAACTGAAGGGTAGTTACTAATCCTAGCTGGATCTCCCATAGCCTCATTCTGAAGTGTGTTCAGCTGTGTTATTAAGCTTCAGAGTGAATAACCCTTAGTTTTATTCATGTCTCGGTATCAAGGAAAAAAGGTTATATTGTATGTTAATTTGTACTCTTTCTATTGAAGAATAGCATCTCAAACAGTCTGTGAAATCACAAACAATGTTCAAGGGGGCTCTTGGCTAGAGGCAAGGCATGTGAGGTGGTCATTGATCCCCCCACTTATACATAAACAGAAAATTTACTACTTGCTGTGTGTCTTGTGTGAGGGTTTTTTGATAATACTATTATGTGGCTGCTACACTTCCCCGGTTTATCACTTAATATTGCTGTGACAACTTGGCACTTCATAAGGAGAGTTTAAGAATTTGGAGGGTTCCTGATACACTTAGCAGGTTGAGAAAAGAAGCCATAAGCTGTGATCATGCTGATTTGGGTTTTATAGCTAATTTTCTACAAGCCATTTTGGTAATTCTTATTGGCTAAAGGAATATGTGTGTCTTTCTAAGGCAAGGTTCTACAAATAAAAGTGCATATCTCTTCAGTGTGATCAGCTTCTATCCCTGTATTCTGTGCTTGTTCCCCCCTGCCCCTAGCAGCTCTAACTCTCCAAGTATTATTCCCAAGATAATTTCAGAAGTGTGTGTGTTAGCTACTGGATACTATTCCCCCAAGAGCAAAAGTGCTGCCTGTTAACATTAATTAAAGATCTTAGAATTTTGTGAAAAATTCAGAGAAAAATTTCATGTGTAGTGTGCTTTCGATGTGATGATAAGTTTCTTTGGTTATGCTTTGTGTGGTACTGTTTCTGTACCTGCTTCTTCAGAGGCAAATAGGAGATAATTCTTCTGCTATAGAGGAAGGCAGTTATCTAATAGATGCTTAAATATCTGGAGATCTGTTTGCAGGAGTTTTAATGGAATATTCTTTTTCCTTCATTTGGATAACAAATATCCAGGAATTAATAAGAAAACTGCTTACAGGTTTTTTGCCCTGGACAGTATAACTGCTGTAGTTTTAGAGAATACAGCTGGATAGGCAGGCTAGGACTTCTAAAGATGCTGCAGTGGTCTTGTTCATGCTGCGCTGTGAAAATGCAAATCAGAAGTTTTTTATAATGTAAAAGCTGAGCTGTCCATGAATGCAGGTTAAAAAAAAATTATGTGCTTTATTCTGAGGATACTGTGTTGGTGTTCTGTGCCAGATTGTTCTTCAGTGATGGTATGACTTTCAGATCAGACCAGTTGGAATATTAAGTCTGTGTGAACTAATGCAGCTGGAGCAACAGGTCAAAAGTAAATCCTTCTGGAAAATGATCCAGAAGGTGATGGCTGCAGGCAGGGTTATGCAAATGGGTTGTATTCAAATACAGTCTTACAGCCTCAAGTGGGCTGATTTTTCCTGTGTGTGTAAGAATTTCTGGGTCACTGCTCTTTAAAGGATTTGGAGCTCTTCAGACCTGAGCTGTTTTTTCTAATTGGATCTGAGAATATTTGCCATTATTATTAAGTATACTATCTAGTACAAGCTAACACAAGAGACTTTTGTTATAGAATGGCATGTTCTCACCTCTTCTGTGAAGAAAGAAATGGACTGATAAAAACTCTGAGACCTGGAAGTATCCTGGAACAGATGCTGGTTTTTTTCATCTTTTGGGTGAAGGCATCCTACAGAAATGGGAATAGCCTGAATGGCCAGGAGATAAAATGAAATTGGGAGATGAGAGAGGCAGAGAGCTGAACTGTGACATGGGAGATGGAAAATACCCTGAATGGCAGTGCAAAGGGGAAGGGTATTGGTGACTTGGGGTGGCATGTTGAATTTTTGTGAATTTTGGAGTTGAAGTTCTAAATCTGTAGATTATGTGTAAGAGTATGTAGCACCTTAGTAGGAACTAGATAGAACACAGCATAGTGGAAAAATTGAACTATGTCACAGTGAGGTGTACACACCCCAACTGCAAAGTGAATGTTTCGTGCTAGAGTGCTGTGTGAGCACCATAAAGACACTCCATTCCCCAAACAGATTGTTTAATAGCCACCTGTGGTTGCTGCATGATTGGCAAGTTGGTGTATCTAGATCGTGTTTCTGACAGTGACTAGTAGCAGATGCTCTGAGGAAAAGGTACAAGGAATGAAGTAGTACCCTTTTTCCCAGTAATGAGTGATTTAGGGAATTCAGAATAGTTCAGATAGAACATATTCCATACTTAATGGGAGCAGACAGATTTATTTTTTTTTAGTATTACATGTTATGGTCTCTGCAACATCCTTTGACAAGGATATATGATATTTTGTTATTTGTGATATATGATTTGCTGTATACAAATGTGTACATGTATAGCTGTTTTGCTTCACTTGTTGCTTGAGCATCTGCTTTGTCAGGAGGAAATAAGCATGCTGGAATATGTATACAAATATTATATGGTCTCTGTGTGTGACAGACTTAAAATATGTAAACAAATAATTGTATAGCCCATTTCTAATTCATTATCCAATTGCTTTAGACATATCTATATCTAATGGTGCTTAAGTACAGAAAAGAAATGGAGGCATGCAGAAAATGGAAAAAAAGGAATCCTAGAACTGAATGTGAATGAATGTAGGAAATTAATTTTTACAATTAGAGGGCAATATTATGCTTTTAATTTCACTGAGAGAGATGATCTACATGCTGCTGATATCTTATTTGGCCTTTTTTCTTTCTGAATAAATTATAATGTCTTGATTCTGTTCATGACTTGTAAGAAAGTAAGTTATCTGAGTAAATAATACCTTACTTGACATTCATGTGCACTGATAGTATGTAGCCCTTTGTGCAGTGTTCTGGGTGCTGTAACAATAAGCCAATAATGACCAATTGTTGGTTCAGTTTAAATGAGAGAAAAGTATCTTTTTGTGATCCCTAACTTCTTTTACTTTGCCACATAAGCATCTCAAAATAGTTTGTGTTCACATTGGGTTTATAAAGAATGATTAGTTCCCTTTTCATTTAGCAGGAGTCATCTGACTGTTTTTGTTATTAGCTGCCATGAAGGCATTAGGTAGAAACTTCTCAAGTGATTTCTTTGTCCGAGTGTTGCACTGCTGCAGAACGTGCTGCTTGAGCAGTTGCTACCTCTAGATGCTCGTTTCTGTGTTTTCACAATACTTGAGCGAGCTTCTGTATGGCTGTATGATGGAGATGGAGGATTGATTAAGTTCAATATCACCATGCAAAGATAGTTATGTTTTGGTCTTTTGGTTCAAGTAATGGTACAGCTGCTTACGCTGGCAGAATTTGAAGTCTGAGGCCATGAGGGTGAGCTCCCTAGGCACTTGTAGGGAGGCAAAGCAGAGGAGTGTCTAGAGGCTTCAGTTTTGACCTCTGAGCTAAATAACATGGGGATAATCCTAGCCAGTGTAAGTGTTTTTAGAAATACTGAGATGACTGTGTGATTCCTGGTCATACTTTCCAAACATTTGGGACTTTGTCACCGTCTTAACTTCTCTTAGATGTTGTTGTCCTGTGATCAAAATGTAGCTGTAGATTACAAACAGAATAATAAACATCCCAGAAAGAGAACATGGGGGAAAATGGACTTTGTAATTACAGGACATGATTTTACAATCAGTAGTACATTTTGCTTTAAATATTCAGCACAGTCAGGAAATAGAAGTAGGAAGTGAACTTTTTCATTGGTCTCAAATGAAAATTAACTTGGATAAATTCAGGAGCCTGCTTGCTTGCTACTGACGTGTCTTTGTTCCCAGTCAGTAACAGAGCCTTAACACTCAGAAAAGCGTAGCCCCTTTTCAGTACTCCTGAAAATTTTGGCTGTCTCATATATCAGTGTTGCTAACCAGGTGTTTGTAAAATATCACTGTATTTTGATGTGAGTGAAAGGCTGGTGGGAAAAAGGGACCCCTGTGCTTTGGTAGGGCTCCAAAAAATGACAGGCAAATACAGGGTAGCATGTCAAAGAGGTGGAAAATTCTGTGGAAGTTTCACAGATTTCTTCTGAATTGTCTGGATGACTTTGTCAAAGCATCTAGTCTTGTGTCTGTTACAAGGATTTGGTATGTACATATGTGAACTTTCTGCCATATGGATTATCTACTAACTCACAGAATTTCCCTCAGTTCTGTGTGCTTAAATCAGTAAAAATGGGCTTTTCTTTGTAGTGTGCCTATGAGAGGTTTTAATGTGAAGCTTCAAGTGGTCACTACAATGCAATGAAATGTAGCCTTTCTTACTTGCAGTCTGAAGGTGGGTGTTGTTTACCTTCCAGCAGTCACTAGTGGAAGCAGGTAGTCTTAAATGTGCCTCAGCTGACTTAAATGTTGCCCCTAAGCTGGCCAGAAGGAAAGTGCTATGCTGACAGAGCTGCTGATTCTCCTCTGATTCAAGGAGGGGATAACCCATTACTGCTGCTGTTTGTAGTCTGCTTGTCTTTCTCCCTCCAGCTTGTATGTGGATAAACACAGAGATGAAACGCAGAAAGGGAAGTGATCCTTCAGCAGAGTGGGAGCAGGGGTCTTGGCAGGGGGAGCTGCCCTCCCAGTAGCATTATGCAGGCAGGTATCTACATACACTGAGGTTTTGAGACTTCTCATGGCTGATGAGTTTCAAGAGATACAAGGCCATGAAAAAAGCATGGGTTTCTGTTTGCGTAAGTTTAATGAGCCCTTACTAAAGGTTCAGTGCATAGACTCCGACCTGGTTCACTTCAAGTGTCAGGTATGTTTGAACTTTAAGTGAAACATTAGCTAGTGCATGTCTGGATTTTTAGTTCCTTCAAGAGGCGCTAAGTCTCCAAATACTTTCTGGGATGTGAGTCTTTACTGAGGGCTTTCATAACTAGATTTTGAGAACTTTTGTCTGTGACACTTGTGTTTTCTTAAAGCAAGTAGCAAGGCTGGATTCAGTCCATTGTGTGAGAAGAAGAATGTGTCTGTGTTCCCTGGAGCTAGCTGCCCTCCTGGAGGAGAACTTAACCTTTAAGGGATGTGTTTACTGAAATGAACTGCTAACAAATGGAGATGTTCTCATGTCTGCTTTGGAGAGATGAGGAGTGTGTGTCAAGTCTCAAACTGTTGAGGGAAAAGAAGGCATAATAAGCTTAATTTTTTTCCCCTGCCTCCTCCCCTCTGTTTTTTATGACCCCTTTTAAAATTGGGAAGATAAACTTCTGGAAGTTAAACTTGCTCACCTCAAGTGCAAAAGCAAAAGGCAACAAGCGTCTGTATCCTAAAGGGGCTGAAATCACTAGGTATACTAGAAGTTAAGTTGTGTTTAGGTGAGTACCCTCAAGTAGTAGGATCACTTTTTCCCAACTGCAAAGTCTAGAGGATTTTATCAGGAGTAACAATTATTTGGTGAAGCTGATTAGACACAGCTGTCATCTAAGTAAGCACTTAATAAAAATGTCTCCATTTTTTCTATTCTGTATGTGTTTGGAAAAGAACTTATTAGTTGGTACAGTAGAAGGGATAAAGCACGCACCTTCATATTTCTGTAGTTTGGGTATTACTTTTACAAAATCACTGCACCTGAATTATGCTGCTGTACATAGTCCACTTCTGCTTCATCTCTGTGTGAATGTTTTGGCGTAGTGTCCTGTAAACAGGATATGGAACTGTTGGAGCCATGTTTGACTTCAGTCATTGGTGTTTTGGACATGTATGTGCGAATTCTGTCTGCTTGTAAAAAGCATGTGTAGGTGTGCACAATCTTCCTCCTTCTCTTATTCTGAGACGCGATTAATTTAATCTCTAATACTGCCTTTTGTTTTTTGCTATTGCTGCATTACTTTTCCCATGCTGTTAATCTGGAATTGTTTGGAATAGACTTAAAGCTGACTAGTTACTCTGTGTTTCTTGGTAGTGCGTGACCTAAATGCAGAATGTATTTTTGATGCCTTACTCTGCATGTTATTCCGTTTTGAAAAAAAACAAGCACTGTTCTGATGCAGATTTCAGACACAAATCCTGGTATATATACCCTTCTGAAATGGAGACACACTTCAGTGGAGAATCTCTAAATGGGATGCTTGAATGGTCTGTGGCCAAGTAAATAAATATTTCCTCAGTTTCAAGAAACATGGCACACAGCTGCTCCTTACTCCTTGTTGTAAAATAACGGGCCATTTGCTGACTGAAGCAAGCTATTGACATTATTGCTAGCAGCTGCTGAACTCTTAGTGTTAACTTAAACAGCTCATAAATGTTAATTATGTTGCAGTTTTGTTAGCGCTCATCTGCATATCCCAGAGGCACTAGCTAACATGTCATGCTTTTTTTCCACATGAACTGATGACATTTCTTAGTGGAGATTCCAAATAATAACTTCCTAAGTAAGTTCAGTAATTTTACTGTAGCGGTGAAAACGTCTTCAAAACTTCTCTTTTAACTAGTTTCACTGGTACTAGTATAGCTTTACTTAAATGTGTTTCAATAGGCTCAGAGCTGCTGAGCATGTGGTGGAATGAGTATGAAGTAGAAGGGAATATGCTGGGTGCTTACTGACTTGCTGTTGGGAGATCTGTGACAAAGTTAAATCCAAAGCCAAACTGAAGAAAATCTGTTGAGTTTATCCCATGCTTTTGGTTTAAAGTCGCTTTCATATTGTTATGGTTTTGCTGCTATATAAGTGTGAAAAGCTGACACTAAATGTTTACAGGCTACTGTGAAAGCCTAATAACCACTTAAATGATGTTTTGGGGTTTTCTAACAGTCCCTTCCATTTTTCAGCCAGTGGGGATGTGTTCTTTAAAACAAAGATCCCAAACAAACTAATCCTAATCCTTTTTTCCCTTCAGGTCAGATTCTCTGCTAGTGTTCTTTGTAGAAAACATTGGTAAACTTCCAGAAGCTGGTTTTGAGACTGTCAAAATGATTGTGAATATACCATGAATGAAAGCATAGGTAATGAAATGAAAGCTGCTGTATTATCATCGAAGTTGAACTTTTTGATTTTGGTCATTGTGACGGTCAGGAATAGGACAGTGTTGTTGCTAGTGCATACTATGTAGAGAAGTTATACTTACAGCATCTAATAGCTGTTCTCTCATCCTTACTTTTTTGTGGTCATCCAGTGGACCTTTTTCTCTCAGGGGCAGTGGCATATGTTTACCAGAAGTACACTTTGTGCTTGGAGGATATACTGCCTACCAAACATGGAATTGCAGGTAGTCTGGTCTTCTGGTATCAGCCTGCGATTGCAGGTTAACCTGGTGACGATGCTGCCATTCACCTACAAAGTTATATGTTCTCTGCTGTGCATTTGGATGGCGCTTTGACTGCGTGCATGTGTGGTTTTTCCTCCTCAGGGTTCTTTCCTGGCTGCTTGTAGAAGAATTTCTGTCCCTGAAGTGGTGTGCAGACAGGGACAAGTATTGCAGACTGATGCTAGATGGATCTGATCCCATATGGTGGGCGGATCCAACACGAGCTGGAACCTCTTGGTCTTTTTAAGATAGATTTCATGCAAGGAAGTATGATATGGGGTGAGGAAGATCAAAATATGACCAGTTGTTTGTTTTCTTTGGGGGGGGTGGTGAAAGTATCACATCAATGCTGTGTAAGGCTAACATCAGACCATACTGAGGTCTGTGAGCAAGGGTTTGATCTCAAAACGTTCAGTCATCTTATTTCTAGGGACAGCATTAAATGTCACTCTTCTTCAGCTAGAGGTGTGTGAGAATTGTTTTCTGCATTTGCTCATAAAAGCCTGGAGAAATATTGGCTAGTACACGATCCAGTAGCTTTTGGTCAGAAATGAGACAGAAAACTTTTTCTGAGAGTAGAGAGGGACTTCAGATGGTGTGTGTGTGTGGTTCAATTGTAAATCAATTAATGGTGTTTTGGGAAAAACACGATTGCAAAAAGAATTCTGGATTTTAAAAACTTTGGAGTTGGCTTATTTCTAAAGAAGTGGTGTAGTTCATTAGAGCTAGTATGACCATCAGCTATCAATTCCAGTCATGTCTTTTCAGTATTTTTCAATGGGTTTTTAGTTTTTGTTCATTTTTTCCTTTTGTTTTTCTTTCCGGAGGTCCACCTATAAATTCTACTGTTGCCCTTGATTTCTGCCCCATCTACATGCATGTCTTATGCAGCAGATGGAGACAGCTTGTTGAGATTGATACAATTTCATATATCCAGGGTGGTGCTTAAAAGAAATAAGAAGAAAACACCCAAATTAATTTTCTCAGTGGTGACTCCAAGTGTCTTGTTTTGAGTCTGAAAGTAAATTTCCTGCGCTGCATTCTCAAACTGAGAATAGAAGCATACTCAAATGGCTGAATTCAGGAAATTAATTAAGAAAATAGTGACTTGAATATTGTCCTTCTTCAAAATTCTGGTATTCAGAAATACCTTCTTGTGGCTGCACTCCATATTACAACTTGAGTTTTTTCAACCACATTGCGTGTATTTTGGCTTTGGTGTGAATTGGGTGCTGATTAAAGGGATAGCTGACTTGGATGGGAGTTTGACACATGTAGAAAGATGTGTACCTGAAAAATCATGGCTAATGAAGTAGTCCTAAGGCTGATCTCAGATCAGTCTCTGGACCAAAACAGTGAGATAGACAAAACAAATTATCCTGAGTAAGAAGCTGTCCTTGTTTTTGTTTGTTAATTCTGTAACCTACTCAAAAGTCTGAATGGTTTACCTAAATGTTACTGCAAATCTCATTGTTCCAAGTCTCTGAGCAAAGGGATAAATTGATTATAAATATTAAGTCCTGCATTCAAGGATTTGACTTTGGATTTGTAAAGGACTTCAAGAAAGCAGTAGTTAAAGAGGTTAACATACATAGCATACAACAATGTAAGGTGTACACTGATTTCTTTGCATTCTACATTTTGAAACCCAAACGGGCCAGTGAACTGCCAAAGTGCATGTTGGTCCAGGTGGGGAGGGTGCATCACCAGTACCATCTTTCATATTATTTGTGAGGCTTATAAGTAGGAAAAAACAATCGAGCTGATTTGGCAGAAACTTGTGTTTTAGTAGGTAACTTGCGCGGGGAGAAGAAAAGCGATGAAAAACTGAAGTGTTAAAAGGTACAAAAGAAAAGTTGTCAACAGTTTTAATAATATTTTTTTTTATTTCCCTCTTGCAGACCTTCAAGTGCTGACCTTCTTGGTCTATTAAGTTATTATAAACTTTTGCTGCTCTGCGAAGATATAAAGATGTCTCGCAGCCCTGACGCTAAGGAAGACCCTGTGGAATGCCCTCTTTGCATGGAGCCTCTGGAAATTGATGACATCAATTTCTTCCCTTGCACCTGTGGGTACCAAATCTGTCGTTTCTGTTGGCATCGTATTCGCACTGATGAGAATGGACTTTGTCCTGCTTGCAGAAAGGTAAATCCTTGGAACAGCGGCTTGTCTTGCATATTTCACAAGGCTTTTGTATTGTGTTGGTACCCAAGACATCCTTTTGCTGGAGGGAAACAATCATCTAGTCATGGCCTAGATCAAGGGTGCGGTGTTGGATCCTTCAGATTCTGTCTGCATATGTATTGAAGCTGTTACAAAACAGCTCGTCTTGGTTTATTAAATTCAGAACCGGATTGATAGGGGAAGCTGTGGATCAGAACCAAGGCATGCTGATGCTGAGAGAACTGCTAAAAATAAAAATCCTTTGAGTTGGGATGCTCATGCATTAGCAAAGTCTTTTCAGGAAGAATAGTGAGGATTCCAGCATCAGGGGTTTGCTGAGAGCTAAGGTTCAGCTAAACTGACAGAGCTGACTGAGAGGCAAGTTTATAAAGCACCTGCTTGTTTTGTTTGTGGCACTGGAGCTTTTAATCCATATTTTAGTGGATACTAAATGTATAAAAACCTTTGGAAAGATAGCCGGTGGTATTAAATTTTGAAGCATTTCAAAATCTAGAATGTTTGTCTAGTATTCTGATCTTGTTGCCAAATGCTTGAAGGTGGTACTTGATATCTCCTTGTGTCTTGATATCTGGCTGATTTGGTTGGCCACAACTGTAAACCTCAGCTTCACCAAGTTGCCTGTTATTTCCTTTGAACTATTTTATTTCTCCTTCTAGTCTTTTGCTTAAACTCATTTTTTTCTTGTCTTCAGTGTTTAATAAAATTCCTTTTCAGTATCTTCTGGTCTTTAATGACTTCCCTTGACTGTAACTTTCTTACCTGGCCTTTCTCTTCTTGAAGTTGCAGCTACTTATGTCATCTTGTTCTCCTACTATTTAATCATGATCCTGTCCCTAGTTTATTTCTCTGTCTTCCTGTCTCACGTTACAGCTTCCTTTTCAGACCCCAAGTAATCTTATTTGGTATCACTATCTTTATTCACTGCCACAGTATTTTATAAGCACTTCCAGTCATATTTTCTTGCTGCTCTTTTGGGCTTTGGCTACGCTAGAGCTGGTACTGTTCACCTCTGTTTGGATGCCTCTGCAAGCCTGAAGGCTCTCCCACAGCAACATGTTTGTTTAGAAATCCTGCAAATTTGCTGCAGTATTTGAGTTCTGTGTTCTACAAGGAAGATCCATGTGTCATCAGCCAAATCATTCTCCACTTGGGATACCTGCTGTAGATGATAGATGCTGTATAGCAATTTTCCATACTAGAAGAAAACTTCTACTCTTCTGATACAACATGAGATTTCTGGGATTTCCTTGTCTAAGTTGCTTCGTTTTCCTGGATTTGTTACGCTACTTTTTACCTGTTTGTTACTCAAAGTTTGTGAAATGTATTTGAAGAATCATGGAAGCATGTGCTATTCACTGGTTTTGGGTGTCTAAATTCTTTGAAATATGCTGAACTCTTAAATATGGAATACTCTGCCCTATGGTTGGATGTGCAAATATTTTGCCTAATTGGATACAGTTTGCTCAGAAAAACTGTTTCATGAGGAAACCTCAAGTAAGTGCTATGATTGGAGTGAAGCATACTGACCACTCCTGGAGAGAAAGGAGACATCTTCTTTCATATGAGGATTGTGTTGATGCTTTCTTCATCCATGGACTGCAAGATATTCTTGAGCAGATTTGGAGCTGTATTGCTGGATTGTAAGAGGTTGGCATGAAGAAGCCTGGCTGAGGAGGACATTTCTTTTGTGGCATAAACATTGTGATGTCCACAGGATCTTGGGAATAAACCCTCTTGAGCTACAGATTTGCAGCATTAAATAAGTGAAGAAGCCATCTTTTGGAGTGTGCTGGACGGAAGGAACCAGGTATGTGTATTTGTGTTCAGTATGTCTAAGTAGTCCCTGTCTGTGCATAGTAAGGCTTCTGGGGAAAGATCAGAGCATTTTTCTATTTGTAACTACTATTGATTGTGTATATTGATTGTGGCCACTTGAAATGCTGAAGCTCAGAACATGGCAAAGCAACAAAATTTTAGCAGGAAAGTTTATAGTAGGTACAGTAGTTTCAACAGGTATGCCGTATTGTTATGATGAGTATACCAGTGCAGGATACTTATTGTGAAATGGACTGTGGATAAACATATATTAAAACAAGGATGAGTATGGTATTTACAATTACAAAATAGAAATCTGCTATTTGTGCCAGTGTTATTGAATACAGTGTGACTTACCCAGTAATTTGAGCACTAATCCATGGAGATGAGCAGTGAACAAGTTCCCTGTTCAGGAGTTTAGGTTGAAGTGTTTGGGGGAGATTTTGGAGAAGTCTGTAATAAAGTAGCTTGTCTAAATGCTGTAGTGGCACCTGTGCCATCAGATCTTAACTGTACATTGCATATATACCATTATCTTCCTAAGCTTCTTTAATTCACTTCTAACTGAGAAGATATTAGCTTGTGGTTTCTTCTGCCCGAGAGAGAGTACTTCTACATGTTTGAACTGTTCTATAGATTAATATCTGCACATGCAGAGTATGTTCATGTGGTTGCAGTCAATTCATTTAGTCTGCCTTAAGTTTCCTCCTGTGAATAATAGTAGTACACAAACATTTGCTTTAGTAAGGTGCTAGTGTGAATTAAACATAGATGCTGGTTGGAAAGTGGTACATCTTAGCATTAACATGTTAAAAACTTTCTAAACTTCATTTGAATCTTCTCAAATAGCCTTGGAAAAGTCTTATTTCTAGAGAAATAGAAATTGTTTCTATTTAATTCACTAAGTCCAAAAATGCCTGCTTCAAAAAAAAAACCAGAACTGTCTGGCTTTGGGTTCCTGATGCCTTTCAGAATTGTAGGTGTAGCCAGTTCTAAGATACTAAACAAGGCTTCCTGTTTTTTCCAGTTAATTGATTTTTTTTTTTTAACTGTGAGTGAAATAGCTGCTAACTAGACAAGTTACAATAAAAATATGCTGTCTTCAGAAGAGATTTCTGTAGCCAAGAGCTGGTTTGCAGGTCAGCAGACTTGCTGGTTTTGGTTGTAATGCCAGTGATTTTTGTCTTTGCAGTGATATTTCCATTATCCTTTCTGTAAAATTCAGCAGTCTGGGCCCTGTTTGCCATGTGAATAATACATACTGTCTCAATTGCTTAATTAGGGCATGGCACTCTCAGCCCTTAGTGTCAGTTCCTGCACTTTTTAAATCCAGCAACAAAAAAGCCTAGCTTGTTCATGTTTAAGTACTTTGCTCTTCCACCAAATAATATAACTTGATGCATAGTTGTTCCTGTGGTTTTGGCTTTTTCTCCAGTTCCTTGACTGAGCGACCTTTATCTCTCCTATGAGAGATGCAGCATCTTGTGCTAGAGATGGAGGGAAATAGCATACTGCTAGGTGTATGATTAAGAAATTAACATACTTTGTCCGTGTTTTTCCTACTACTTCTGTGTGAAAGGAACAGTTAGTCTTAATGCACAGTCTCCAAATATCAGTGTTTCCTCCTATGCTTTTAATCCCACAACTGAGTCATTTGGTGCAACAGTTGATATTTTGAAATATTTTTGAGATAGGAAATTGCTTTATTTAAAATGTAAGCATAATGGTGTATAATGTGCTTAAACCTTATTGACTTCCTTTGTATTTCTTGTTTCAGGACCTACTTGGTAGCAAGACCACAAGTGGGAAATGTTGGTGCATCCATTCTGTGGAAGGAATGTGACCTACCTGGGAATGACAAAAGCAAAGTGCTTGATAAATCACAGCTCAGCTTTCAACAATTGGGAAATGGGGAAAAAAAGTCTGAAAGGAAACAAAACTGAAATAACAAGACAAAATTAGTCAGGAAGACTGAGAATTCATCAAGGGTCATCTCTGATTAGAGAAACACAGACTTCAAGAGAGACATTCAAACTCTTGGTGATGTTCTTGTAGGAACTACCTTGCACTGAGTGTAAAGAAAATTTGGTCATATTCCATGATGGAACACTTGTTTGGGGAACCTCAATGTTTTTTTCTGAAAAGCATTGGTATAACTTAAGTGAGAGGTGTCAGCTAAACTTAGTCAGTGAATCAGTGATGTTGATATCTCCTAATGTCTTGCATTTGAAAATACATCAGTGCTGATACCACTAAAGATAGCTACTTTGTTTGGATCTCAAATCCTTTATCAGCTAAGACATTAGAGACAGTATGTTAAGCAGGTACATTGTTCTACCAAACAAAGATGTGGGCATATCAGTAGCATTTCCACTTTGGTTGTTGCAAAACCTGAGAGCCTCTGATATGTGTAGTCCTCTCTCTACTTCTGATTTGTAGGGTTAGACAGCATAAACAACATACCAAATGGTGCTGTGAATACACCAGCTGTCAATCTGCCTTGCTTGGCTTTCAGAGACTTGTTCCAGCAGTCTGCAGTGCACACACCTGTTTGTAGTTGAACCATCATCCAAGTTCATGAACTTCAGCACTGTGGGAAGCAATGACTCTGAAGATGAAATAATTTATTTCCATATCTGTAGATTGATTTTTGTCCTTTATTTGAAAGGAAAATGATTTCTAATACTATTTTTTTTTAGAATTAGTTTCTGAAATGTTGATGCTGTGCTTATTTGCCTTCCACCCTCTTTAAATGGGCAATATCTCTTAATTTGTTGTTATGCCACACATGATACCTAGATAGGAAAATCATCTACCCCTCAGTTGTGTTTGGGTTATTCTTGGGATTCAAGAGATGTGTGCAGATTCATTTATAGGTCCTGCAGGTCAGCATATCAAGCAATTTGTATTCCTTGGGAGCATTTATAAGCATGTCATATGAGTAATGCACATACAAAACATCTATTTAATACAGCTCTACAGTATCTAGTGAGAACTTTGGAAGATTCTCTTGCTCAAACAAGTGTGATTATCCATGGTGGCACACCAATTACTGCTGCTACTTAATGATTGAAGTTCCTATTCAGCTAGCCTCAAGCTTTCTGCTGAGATGAAGACATTTCTCTTTCCCTGATTCTGAAGCTGCTGCCTAGTTGTGTTCCTACTAGGAGTTTTTATGCTTTCCTGTAGAAATACAAACTACTGTTTGGACATATAAATGTTCTGTTCAGGGTTGTGCTTGAGCTACCCAGGATGTTTCCTGATTCATGTTCAGGACCTCCAGCAGCAAATAGCTGTACAGAGAAGAAATATCCTGTCTGACTTGCTACTCACTTGAGAATATGCTCTGAATGTGGCTGGACTTGGCAAGAAAGAAGCTGATGAATTTTGGCACTGTTTGCGGTAGTTTCCTTGGACCTTCAGAAGCCTTACTGAACCTACTGAAAACCATTAATGCATTTCTTGTACAGTACCAGAGAGCAGCACTCTTGCAAGTTTTGCCTTGCAATAGTATGGGATGTGGAGTAGGAATTGATCTTTGAAAGAATGGGTTGTGGATAGGACATCACTTGATGTAGGACAAGCCATATTTTTGGAACTACATCTGTTATACTGGTGCACTTTTCTTCCCATTCCTACCTCAACTGACTGATAACTGACATAACTCACTCTTTGCCCTGAGTAGTCTTTCTTTCCTGTAAAAACCCATCATTTTGTTCTTTAGTTTACATGATTGACTAATACAGATTTTGAGAAGCTCATTAAATGTAAAATTATTCTGTATCTCAGAAGTCCTCATATGTAGATGTGTGAAAACGCAAGATAATAATTGGCTATAGCAAATCTCAAGTGACCTTACTAGGTGGTTGTTGGTGTTCATCAGGCACATTCTGAAATCTATATAATGTAATCAGTGTTAACTCTGAGTTAACTGAGTAACTAATCAGAGTAATACTTTTTGAGAATATCTTTTCGAGAAATTTTATGGTTTTGACTCTTCTTCAAGGGTAACTTGAGGCCTTATTTTGTTTTCATGTTAAGGGCCCCTTTGGCTACTGCTAAAATATCTTACACATTTAAATTCCTTTGTGATACTAAAACATGTTCCAGAGGACTTGATGTTTGACTGTGAGATGCCATCTGCTCAAGTCAACTGTAGCACATTTGCAAAAGATACCTTGCGTGTAGCATAACACTGCTGAACTTTAAACTGAGGAATGGATTTTGTTTTGTTTGGGGATGTACTCAGAAGACTTATCAGGTCTGAGCGCTTGGTGGCTCTTTGAGTAATATCATGGAACTATCAGGAAGATATGCTTTTAACCTAAACATTTCCATCTGCTGTAGATTTTTCTCAGGTTATTTAGTATGACAACTAGTTTCATACTCTTATCATTAACACAGGACAGTCAGGAAAAAGTTAAATTCATTTTTGTTGGACTTGCACACTGAAACCATTGGTCATGGTAGTACAAGCAAAGACCTTTAGTTCAACATACTGGTGAGCTTGAGGTTAGCTTCTTTGTCTTAAGTCTTTGTCTTAATTCACATCTCTTGTACTCTTCTCATTTTTTACTTTTTGGTGTTTAGAAACTCTTCTTTCTGTTTGCGGTATGTTGTGTGTACTTGTTTTTGTGCTTAGCGTTGCTTTCTGTGTACAATGTGAAACCTCACTTTTCAGTCTGAAGAAACTGGGGCAGGTAAGGAATGTTGGACTGCTTTGAGTAGTAATCTGGAGCAGAGGACAGTGCACTGTAGTCTGCAAGACTCAGCTAAAATAGTGCCTTTATAGCATGAATAGAGCAGTCTTTCTAGGTAACTCTGAGGATACTTGTACTTCTCTTGTATACTTTTGAGATTAAAATATACAGTGTTATATCTGTGAGGAGTTACCTGTAGGGACCAAGAGACCAAATTTCAAACTAGTACATAAGCATGGCAAGAATACTGTCATTAATTGTGTTGAAGTCTGTCTCTTCACTAGAAATTAACCATGTAAACTTTGAGTAGTATTATGATGTTACTGTCTTGAACTTAGTGGGCCACTGAAACTACATTTGTATTTTAATTTCTTATCTCAGAAATACTTAAATATACTTAAATGTCTTGAGTACATTTAAGTACCCAGATCTGTATCAGAAATAAATATAAAGTGCATGCTTTCATCCTGCTTACACTAAGCTCTTGTTAGTGAAATTATAACAGGATGTGTTGGCTGTTATGTTGTAGCTGCTTGTAATGTTACCAAATTGACTAGGCAGCTGGGTTAGAATCTGGTTGTTGCCCAAATCAATATTATGCCTATAAATAGAAGAATTCCATTAAAATATGGAAGAAGTTTACCTTTCCCAAAGGACTGAGTATGCCTCTATAATGTGGGTGGCCATAACAATCAGATCAGTATAATAAAGAATTTTTTGCATTAAAACATGGTGAATAATGGTTTTCAAAGGTGTTGTTTCTTACATGGGTTGGTTTTAATGCTGTTTGTTATGTTTAGCCATATCCAGAAGATCCAGCAGTGTACAAACCACTCTCCCAGGAAGAGCTGCAGAGGATAAAAAATGAAAAGAAACAGAAACAAAATGAGAGGAAACAGAAGATATCAGAGAATCGCAAACATTTGGCCAGTGTACGGGTTGTACAGAAGAACCTTGTCTTCGTGGTAGGGCTATCTCAGCGCCTCGCAGACCCAGAGGTGAGCAGTTCACTCTTTCACATCTTGTTCTTGCTGCCATGACACGTTGGAATACCCTTGTGTTTCCCTGAAGGATACAAAATGAAGCTGTGTTGAAAAGGTTCACTGATAGGAGGCCTCCACTTCTTAAGGGAACTTAGCTTCCTGCTCCATAATACCCTCAAAAAGTGTTTGTCTCTGTTTTAGGGAGTACAGGTGCTCTGTGATTTTTTTTTTTTATTATTATTTTTTGTGGGGGGAAGTTGGTCTTTGTTTAATAATGGGAGCTTGGTTTTAAGCTAAAAATAAGCATAAGGACTTTTCAGGTACTCATTTTCCTAGGTTGGATCTGCTGGCACTATACAGCTATGTTGTGAATCACCAATTCTAAAATGGGAGCTTGGTTGGATTATAAAAAGCTGATATGAAGTACCACACAAACCTGTAGGGACAGAAGAAAAAAGCCAACACTTGCAAGTATATACTAGGAAGAACCATAAGGATTATGTCCTTAATGTGGGGGAAAACTTTGTAAGAGGAAGACCCCAGAAGAAGCTGGCCTACTACTCTGCATCATCAAAAATAAGGTTTTCATTGAGAAAAGTGCTTATATTTAAAATGCTTCACGTACTTCCATCATCAGTCATAGGTGCAGATGGCCAATGGAGTATGTGCTAATGCATAAAAGTATCTTGAATTAGAATATGGAGGAAATGTACTGCACGGTAACATAGATATCTTCAAAATTACAGTGCCAGATTAAATTCACTTTATCCGACTAAGTTATCTGGAGAAATCTCAAAGAGAAGTGGCTGTTTCTGAGGTCTCAGTGTGGTCTGTATTTTGCTAGACTGGTAAAGAACAAGTGTAAAAAGCTGCTTTTAGTGAAGGAAGAAAAAAGAAAGGATAAGAAGGGAAGAGAAAAAATCCAGTTAAAACTGCTCTGGTGTATAACACTTGAGTAAATACTGAAATATAGCAGCAAGTATTTGCAAGCAACTGTCAGCACTGCCTTGGGGCTATTTATCATTGAAAAATGCAATATGAATTTATTACTTAAATTTAATTTCTTTGACCAGATGGAGGATTTGTAATTAAGAGAAATAGTAGTAAATGTAAATACAGTTGATTTCTTTATTTTTTTTAACACCTCAGATAATTTTACACCAAATACTTGAAGTAACTAGGAATGGGTTTATTTGGGGGGTGGGGATGTGCTGTACTAGGTGTATTGGTAGCAGTATTCTCAATGACATACCAGAAAAGAGAGTGTACTTACTGAATGTTGCATATAGCACAAGGTCACTTGATCTTCAAGAAACCTAGCATGAGAGAGATGAGCTAGAAAAAGTATACACTATATTCAAGTTTTCTACTTAAGCAGGCAAAAGACTCCTTAATAAATTGAGATTATTTGGAATGGGAGCTTGGCTGCCAAGTGCTGTTTCTGGAAATAGGTCTGTGGATCATAATGGAGTACAGGTGGATCCTCTTCTGTTCACATGCTCTTAGGAGAATTGTGAAGGCTATGCTGTCATATTGTACCAGGAGTATAATCTTATATGCTATATGCTTAGGTAAAAGGGAAGTTTCTTTAGGATTGTCTTTCTCTTCTGGAATGATGCATTCAGGGTGGGTGTAGTATGTTTCAAGAGGGTATAGACCAGATTAAGAGCAGTCAGAAGAGACCAGTGAATGACTGGCTGTCTATACAACATACCCTGTAGTTCTTTGGGATGTTCCAAGTGTGCTGCTGTTAGTTCTTGAAGGCTTGGGAAGGGAGAGGAGAGTTTAGTTCTTGGATCTGTACAGTTCACCTGCACTATCCATTGCTAATACGAAGATGGAGCAGAGGAAACAAATCTTCCTTTATAACTCTCAGGTTATTATCTAGAACTAAAAATGCTCTTATTTTGTCTAGCTTTAGTCTGAGTAGTCAGTACTTTTGTACCTTCTTCCATCACAGAAATGGGAAAGAAAGGCTTTTGGTATAAATGTGTCAAATATGTTGGCAGTTCCATTGGCACTCAGGTAACGGTTATGCAGCAGAGCTGCTTAATATGCTGGTGATGTTCTTGATTTGCACAGGGTCCCTAAATGAGGTGTTAGTACTAACTGATTCCAGGAAGGGCAAGACGAGTAATTTTTTTTTCCTTTATGGATGTGGTAATCACTCATTCATTTCAACATGATATTGATTCTGAAATATTTTTTCTTGTCCCTGGAAATTTTCCTTTATTGTCTTCCTTTACTTAGTCTGATCTTTAGAAAACTTGAGGTTATCTTGAGCTAATTGGTTTATTCCCTTTTTATTCAGAGTGTGGGAAATGGCAGTCAGGATTCAGCATTTTGTACCTAGTAATTAATACAGCTGAATGAAAGTTTAAGGTGTATGGTTGTTTGGAAATGAGAATGAATGTGATTTTTATTTTTTTTAATCAAATTATAAAACAGGTATATACAGGAACTTCTTATGCTGAATGGGATATATTTTGCTAGGGTGGGATTTGGGTAATCTGAGTACCGAAAGAATTTTTTAAAATACAACATGAAAGGTGGGATATTTATCATTAAAATTCTGCAGTGACAACATACTTTGTATTGCAAGTAACCATGTTTTTGTGTGGGAAAACAAATCTAAATCTTTGTGCTCTTCTTTTAGGAGAGACCTGTTTTTTTATTAGTTAAAAGTTTTAGCTGCACAGTTTCACAAAAGAATAAGTACACCTCTGTATGAATTATAAGTATACCACTTAAACTTTCTTTTCTTGTAGGTTTTGAAACGACCAGAATATTTTGGGAAGTTTGGTAAAATACATAAAGTTGTCATTAATAACAGCACATCATATGCAGGCTCACAGGTAAGTCATTGGTCTTTGTAATTTTTTTATTTTAATTCCTTTAGAGAATACATGTGTGCAGAGTGATTCTAGAGCTCCCTATTTCTGATGAAGCAATAGGTAAGAGTGTAAAAAGAAAAAAAGGCCTTGCAAGAATCAAATTACTGTTAAGTTACTGAGGCATTTTCCAACCAGATTCTCAAAGCTGGATGCAAAATGTAATATAGAAAGATTCAAAATTGGGAGACAAGATGAAAAACTTTAAAGAAGCAGCAATATGGCATTTAGTCACTAATCTGCATTTTGGGGATAAAATGTCTTTTAAGTATTTTTTGAACATTAATGCAGCATACTGATGCATTTCCTCTTTTCTTCATTCTTTATGCATCACATACGAGTTTTTATGTCTTCTACCTTTTTTGTCAGTTTCTTGTTAAAAATATCAAGCCCTGAATGTACCAGTTTATGAAGTGAGTGGCTAAAAAGGTGGCTTAATGATCAGATCTGTCTGGGGAAAGAAAAACAAGTACATAGTGTATGTTTTCTTCCTAGGGTCCAAGTGCCAGTGCATATGTAACCTACATCCGGTCAGAAGATGCCCTCAGAGCCATACAGTGCGTCAATAACGTGGTGGTAGACGGCAGAACACTTAAGGTGGTAATATTTTTATGTTCTTGCATGTATGTTCTAGAACATTAATATCAGGGATTAGCATACAATGTTGTTTGTATTGGCTTTTGACTTCTTTTCCTGGTATTAGTCTCAAAATGGAAGTTCAGTGTGCCTCCAGCAGGCGGTGTTTTGTTGGGTTAGCAGATAACTTCTTAAAACAAAGTTTGGGACAAACGTATGTACCTCCTCTGCATGCTCATAGTGGCTTTTTCTTGTATAGCATAACAGTACAGTATGAAAACCCACTGTTTGCTTTTACAGAACATTTCTGTAGTCTGTACACCACACCTCTCTAAAGCTCCCTGGGAAGTCCAAGGTTTTTTTCCTTTTGGTGTCTGTGTAAACAGGTGTTCAGGCTGATTTGACCAAATTGGTGGCTATAGAAAATCTAGTTACTATTCATTTCCTGACCCTGCTACATGTCTCCTTATGATTATGCAAATATTTACTGAGGCTCTTATTTAGGCATTTATTTAGATTGGATGAAAATAAAAATGCATCCTAATTATCTAATTCTCAAGAGTATATATATTTCGTACAAATGGACTTCTTATTCTATCTGCATCAAAAATGCATTATGATAGAATTTCAAATCTTGAGGTAATTTTTTTTAGGTATAACTTTATCTTATATGGTTAAAGGCATTCTTAACCTCCAGTACTTATTTTTTTTCCTTCAGGCATCATTAGGTACAACAAAATATTGCAGTTATTTTCTAAAAAATATGCAGTGTCCAAAACCAGACTGCATGTATCTACATGAACTAGGTGATGAAGCAGCCAGTTTCACAAAAGAAGAAATGCAGGTAAGTGTAGTGAATGGGAAACACATGAAATGTGCCACGTATGTCTTACTGTCTATAATTTAGTTTAATATGTGTAATGTGTTTGCTGAGTGTTATGGAAGTGTTGAATTTTGAAATCCAAAAGGTGATTAACCAGTTGGATATTGCAAAGAACAGTTCAATTTTTTTCATTGCATACTGTTTTTAAAGCCTGGGAAGTCCGGTGAATGTTCATGAGGCAAAAAGATTGAGATAAATTCTTAGCCCGGAAGTCAAATAACCTGAGCTAACTACTTTCCCTTTTTTCACACTAAAGTAAGGTAGTGTCCTTTTAGGTCTCTGTGAAGTTAGTTCAGATCTGGGTTTTATTTTTATATGTGGACAGTTATTTTGTAAAATTTTTGTGTATGGACAGTTATCATGGATTGACTCTTGTGCTGTGACTGACCATGCTGTCTGAATCCCAATAACCCTCCTAGCCTGTGAAGCATTTAGAAACCATTTGCAAATAAAACATTGAGGGTTAGTATAATAGCACATAAAAAACGATGCTGGGGGTTTTTTTTTAATATCTCAACATCAAAATGCTTACTGTCTGGAGTAGGGAGCCAAGTATATGGATAGCTTTACTGTCTCAAATGTGGTGCATTCGGACATCTTTTGGTCTGTCTCCATCCTTCTACATGAGGTGTGGTAAAGCTGTTAAACTCAAGTATGCCAACCTTGCATCCATGCTGTCATTTTTGCATGTGGTCTATCCATGAAGCAGAGGGTCCACACCCTTAGTGCCAGCACAAATGTTGTTCTAGTAGAATTCTCTTCATGTGTTCGGCTGATGTAAGCTGGAGAATAAAGAAGAATGTCCATATATATTAAATACTTTCTACAAATTATTTCTGAGGATTTCAGCAGATAATTGCAATAGAAGGAGAAATTCAAGGACAAACCAGGCCACCTTCCCTGTATGTTTTCCTGTATTTCTCCCACCGCTTAGATCTGTTACATATACATGTTTGAGGGTATGTTCCTGTCTAGTCTTTTTAGTTTTTTATAGACTGGTCAGCCATGAATTTATTTAATCCATTTTGAACCTGTCGATACTGCCTCCCTTTAGTGTTTTGTGGCAGCAAGCCCCAGAAATTCACTAGCTGTTTTATAAAGTGCTTGCTTTTGCCTGTGTTAAACTGTGAACTAATTAGTTTTGTCAAGTGTCCCTTAATCTTAGCTTCATAGTGCTTGCTGAAAGCAAAACCCCTTATTCACCTTATTTGTTGCCTTTGTGATATGGCAAAACTTGATCTAGTCTCGCCCAGCTTTCTCTCCAAGTCATAGTTTCTGGTCTTTTAAACTTCTTTTTAAAGCACTTGCTCCATTTCTGCAACTGTTATCTGTTGCCCTTCTCTATATTTTTTAGCTGTGTCCTCCTAAAGATGGAGATGCATGGTGTGGGGGAAGCCAGGTTTAATTTATCAGTTCTCAGTGTGTTATATGTAATGTGGTATGTGCTTTTTTTAATTTTGTTTATTTGAAGTGGCCTTCTTAGTGATGCCCAGCACATCTTTTGTAGCTAATGCACAATCAACTAAGAGTTTGAGGTCTGTTGGCAGTAACCTCAGCATCTTTTTTTGTGAGCTGTAACACCCAGTTCACAGATCAGGAATGGGTTACTATGGTCTAGACTGCTTTTCCCTTCTTATGTCATCTGACGTGTTCTTGGTGAAGCTTATTTGCCACCACTTGCTTATTTACCGATTTTCTGGGATTCTTTTGAGCTCCTCATTATCAGCGTGGCAGTTGATTACCCAAAAAGCTTGATATTGTCAGCAAAGAACTTCCTTTTAAGTCCTTTCTCATGCATGCTGATGGTGTTGCATAGAACTGATGCCAATCGTCAGTTCTCATTGCTTGCTTCTGCACCCTAAGAGTTATACTTTGAACCATCTTCAATTCACACTCTCTTCCATGGCAGATTACTAAATAACTAGTGTGAAACCTTATCAAAAACTTCTTCTTTTGAAGTTTTGTGGAGCCTCTCTATTTATGCTTACTGACTCTATGAAGAATTCATGTTAGTGAAGCAGGGTTTCCCTTTACAAAAGAGATTCAGATTCAATCCCAGTGGCTTGTGTTTATCCATGAACTGCTATTTTTAAAAGTTATTGTTATTATTATTACCTTGTAATCTTTGGAAGGATGGAGGTTTACTTAACAGCCTGTAGTTCACAGAACCTTTTCTACAGCCCTTTTTTGGAAATCAGTGGCAAACTCTCAATCCAATGGCCTGACCGCTAGTTAAAATTCATAGGCTATGTACCTTGGTCAGGATTTAATTTTCATGTCTGAATTTCTTCAAAAGTCTTGAGTGGATTTTAGATCATCTTGGTGACTTACATGAATCTTCCTTCCCTGTTCCTTGTTATAATGCTTAAACTTTTTTTTTAATTTCATATTGCTTTCCTAAAAGTAATTGGAAATTACACATCTGCTAAGTACATTGTTCTTTTGGTGTGCCAGCTTTTCTGCATTTGTCTGTCAGTGAATTTCCAGATTCATTTAATGAGATTGAATGTTCATAGTTTCAGATTTTGACTCTGTATTTTTTTAAAAAATTGTCAATGGATGATTTGTATTCTAGGTTAAATAATTAATATATCTAAACATAGTGGCAAAATAAAAAGAATTCGTAGAACTCCAGGAAGTCTATGAAAGTGATGTCTAGGAAAGGAATTTTAAGTGGGTTGGAAATGCCAAGTTTGGCCTCTGGGTTGTCTGTTGTAAATAAAATACAGTCACTGCAACCTTCTATATAGGATTTTAATCTTGTTTCTTTTTTGCATTTGTGCGGCAAGTAAATGAAATTAAGTCTGACCTCTGATGTACCTGGCTGTGATATTCAGTCTTTAGTCGCTGAAGCAAGTTGAGAGTTCCAGAGAGGTTTCTTCTTACTCAGCTGCTTAACGCTTGCAAATTGTTAATTGTGCAAATCTGTGCATCAGCCTAGTTGTTACAGTCATAGTGGATGGTGAAAGAAGCATTTCCAGGGTGCAGAATATCTCAAGGTTTGCATTTAGCTGAGCCATACTGTAGAACCACACTTTTTCCTACTGTAGGTAGCAGCTTGGGTGTAGACACTGACAAAGTGGGTAAGATGATGCATACACCAGATGTTTCAATCCTTCTTGAGAGGTGTATAAGTTGACTACATAAGGACACATTCAGAATCAATCAGTAATGGAGAATTGGAGGATTAAGTAGCAAAAGAATGGATTCATTGATAGGGTCTGACCTGAAGTATTCCAGTGAGATATGCAGTTGGCCTTCTACAGGCACCCATAATGGGATGTAGTTTATCAACAGTGCTATTTTTTTGTATTTTATCTATTCATGCTTAATTAAAAAAAAAAAAAGTAATATATTTTTTTAGGTTGTAAAATTTTTCTAGGGGTATGTCCATTTTGCCTGTGCATTAATTCCATTCTAGTTCCAACAAAATAGTAAGGAATTAATTAATGTTAAAGTTAAATTTTATATGTACAAGTAGTGTGAGAGCTTCTAAATCAATAGTGGAGATGTGATAGATAATAACTTTCAGACTTAAGATTCAGAAGATCTGACCATAAATCATGGCACTTGTTTCCTTTGCTAGAGGACATCTTCTAGTATGTGGAAATGGTAGAGAAAAGCTATTGACAACTTCAAAATCACTGTTTTATTTTGTATCTTGATTCAACTATAACAATACTTGCAAGCAGTAATTCTTAGGTTGGAGTGTTGTAACAACCTACAAAAAACATAAATGCTCATCTTGAATTTCAGATGTTACTTGAAGTGTTGGGGGTAGGAGTAGATCCTTGCTGGTTTTGTTTTTTATATTAAGCCACAGAATGTTATCTGCAAGCTAAACTGAAAAATACTCTTTCTTCACTTGCCAGATTCTAGTATTCTGGAGTTGAATTGGACCTCCACAACTTCTGAAAGCAATAAATTGTTCTCAATTGATTCAATTAGCTGAAAGAATATTTCAATACTTCAGTTACTAAAAAGAATGATTTATCAGTTACTGCTTAGAATATGCTGCTTGTCGTGTCATACACCTCAGCTGTTTTATTAAGCCAATATAAAATTACTTTCATTTTGGAATAACTTTTTGTTTCAAAGGAACCCTTTGTTCCTTCCCATCTTCTGAAAAGCTTAGGGTGGTTGAAATATGCAATGCAGGCTGCCTTGGAGATGTCACTGTTTGTGATTTCTATGGTATATTTGTGAAGCTCTTGATTAGAACTGAGGAGCAAGTTCTAATAAGGTTGTAGGTGCTTTTCTTCTTTACAAGTCTCAAAAAATTATAAATAGGTTGGTACATCCAAGTGATTTCTAGGCAAGCTTTAGAGCCATTGAGATCACATCTGTGCTGAGAGTGAGAAGCACTGTTTTGAGTTTGACAAGAGTGAGCTGATAAGTTGTAAAGGCTAAACTACTAAGCTTTGGGGCGTATATATGGGCATATTATACATATTAAAAAATTATAACTATAAATATATCTATTATACCAGTATTCATTCATTGTGAGTTTCTCTTTCCTTAGGCGGGTAAGCACCAGGAATATGAACAGAAACTACTGCAAGAATTATACAAACTAAACCCCAACTTTCTCCAATTATCTACGGGTACAGTTGACAAGAACAAGAACAAAGTGACAGCACTGCAGAGGTACGATGCGTAAGTACTGATGCTGGACTGCCTGGTTATTCTTTCTGGTTATTCCAAAGAGTACTTTTATTCCTATTTGATCCCCCAAATTGCCTACTGGTTTTAGTACTTATTATATGATAAAATCTGATAGGTTTTCTCTGTGGAAAGACATATTGTTTAGGAGTGATATTCTCCAATTTAGAATGTTCCCTCTGAAGCCGCTCCACATTCCTCCCCCTTGCCCTCCCCTGTACCAGGCAGGAGAGGAGAATTGGAGGCACAGAAGGTAAAGATCAGAACAATTTACTGGAAACAGCAGTGAGATAAGGAAACAGTAACAGCAACAATACAAATGACAGAGGGTACAAGAAAGAGTCCAATGATTCACAAGTTATTGCTCACCCCCAGCAGTACTGACCACTTCCTCTGCTAGGCTATGCTGACCTGTTAGAGAGCCTTCCCCAGAAAATTACTTAAGATGGTATGAAATTGATTTTTCCAGCCATGCCCCTTCCTGGCGACTGCTAAAATTAACCCTGTCCTGGCCAGAACCAGGACATGTGCGCCACTTTGTTCTAAAACAGTGTCTTAGGAAAGAAACACGTTTCTGCATTTGGATCAGTGGTTCAGAACAAGGTCTTCTTTCAGAAGACCTTGTTCTGAACCACTGATCCAAACTGTATTTTATATTTTATAATTGTATTTTATATTTGCAAAACCAAATGCACTTGTTAAAGACCAGATGTCTACTTTCTTGGTATGGTGTCATTATGAATGCAGTCTGTATTTTTATAACTGAGATACCTTATAACTTTAATATGTTTTTTTATATCATGATTTATAGTGCAGTCCATATATTTTTTACTATGTTGTAACTGCAGATATAAGTTATTATGGCTTGCTAAAATAATGCTCTGTTGATGTAGTTTGTTCAGTAAGTTGTGAAAAGATTTCTGTCTATATGAGTATGTAGTCACTCAAAGATAAATGAAAGTCTGAGGTTACCAGTCCTTAATTATTCATTCCAATGTCATATGTAAGATAAAGAAATAAAAACTGTGGACAATTTTTTCCACTCCTTTTTGTAGGAGTTTGATAAAGGAGATGGGCAGACCGGAATGTGAAAGTTAGATTGCACTTCATGTGAACCTTGGCCTTGTATTCAGGGTTTATGTTGTGTGCAAGTTCATGCACTTCTGAATTTTTCAGACAGTAGTTTGCCAGTGGCAGCATCACTGCACATCCATCTAAGCAAGACACTGGGTACTGTATCTAAAATACTATCAATGGGTCTTGAATGAGCAGAATACAATTCTGAGAACTGATATTCCAGCTGGTATACTGGGACTGTACTATACTGTTTTCTTTAATTTCTGGAGGCAGTTTCATATGCACTTTGACTGCAAGTGGTCAGGGCTTCCGGAGGGATCTTTTTTCTTAAGGACAGAGCTGCTTCTTATTTCTCAGGCACTGGTTCAATATTGACTTCAGAGGTAAAGTGCAAGCAAAACAAATACACCACTTCTTGAACTTGGGTATTGATTATTTTATGTTTGAAATCTGAACTAATTTTAATTTGAAACCTGATTAGATCCCAGCAAAATAAATTATACCAGTGCGGGAAGAATGCGCTATCTGAAACTGCAGCAAACTTTCATGCCTTTAGGAATCAGTTAGGAGTTGGAGCTTGGCGAGTCTGTGGCGCTAACATTTAGCACTTAAGGAAAAATGGCACGTTACTCTAAAGGCAGCAAGTGGTAATTTCTGGAGGTCATTTCTCTTGTCAGTTGAACAGCATAATCATAGCTTGGACTCTGTTCTTTGCTAATGCCTAGATACCACCTTTCGGGTTGCAAAGTGAATTTCCTGCAGCTGGGATTTGGACAGGTTTTGTCCTAGCTTTTGCACTGGTGAATGCACATGGTTCTTTCAGTTTCTACCCAATTGTAGGATTGTTTTTGTAGGATTCATTGATAGGATATTCATATTTCTAGCAGTTTGTTACATCCTCTGACAACTCCGAAGTGGTTCTTGTGTTTCTGGGGTGCAGAATTTCCGTTTCATAATGGAATGGAACATAAGTTGAGTTCTAAGTAGTAGATATTAAATTATAAATATCCAGTAGTAGAAAAGAGTTTGTTAAAATCTGGGGTATTTCTACAACTGTTTTAATTTGAAAGGTCCTACATGCAGACCTTTCCTTCCTGCTGAAGACAACTATTAAAATCCCCTAGGGCCACTCTGTGTACTTTTCCCTGCTATGTTATTTGATAGTCATGGTGACTGTGTTCTCTTAAAATTGGAGATATACTCCACATTTAAAACAGGTCAAGCTGCTTTTTATTTTCTTGATGACAGTTTCCTGAAGAACTGAAATAAATGGTTTTTTATGCTGCAAGAAGAACCATTTATTAAGCACGTGCTGATCTTTTAGAGAACAGCCCTTCAGAGACATGCAGCATGAACTTAACTAAAACAAAAAAAAACCCCATACGCAGAAAACCCCCCACCTCAGAACGCACACCAATTTGTTTCTCTTCTCCTTTCTCCTTGGATGCAAAACTGACTTTTAACTGGCATTTTAAACTTTGTCTTAATATAGAGATGGCTTTGCACTGTAGTGAACATCATTTTGGATAGTTAAAATAAATGGTTTGACAATTTTGATAGTCTAGATTTCAGTTCATTTTTGTGCAATGAGACTATTAAATGACAGATATGCTGCTGCTACTGTCTCTTCAGTCCCTGATGTTCTCTATCTGATCAACTCATTAGCTCTACTTAGTCCAAATGTGAGCAAAGCCAAGATGAGATCTGTAGATCAGGTCAAGGTACTCATCTATGTACATATTGTATACATAGTTGAGAAAAGATGGATACAGAATAGCAAATCTTAAAATACTGAGATTTGAGGGGGGCTACTATTTCTAATTTTATCTGAATAGAAGTAGGAAGCATTTGTGTTGCTATAAGCAGTTACTGAAATTTCCAGATTCTGACTTGAAATTAGTAAATTGACCTAAAAATGTAGAGTAAATGTTGGACCATGTAATAAGAATATACTAATGTAGGGGAGCATCAGGAAGGACAAATATGTTACAGTTTTTTTTGGTGAAAGCTGTTTCTTAGGAAGACAGGACTTGGACATTAAAACCAGCTCCTAATAGAAGCAAATGAAAAGCTACAGGTAATGTAGAAGAACTTGAGAACACAAAAGATCTTTTATAATAAGACTGCAGGGTTGAAAGACAACACTGTATTTGAATCCATTTGATTATAGACTATATTCCATTTTGCTTAAATTTGTACAGAATGTAACTATTTACAGCAAAAACTTGGGCTTTGGGTCTTCTCTTGAACTTTTTTCAGTTCTAATGTATACTCTAAAATGAAATTTAATATTACTTTATAAAATGGAAGTAATTATGGCTTTAAACTAGAAATGAAGGGAGCAGTAACTTGAACAGTGTGTTTGTCTGACTGGTCTCATGGTCTCTTAGTAAAGCTGTGGACTCCTCTGTAGGTATAAAACATAAAACTTCATCTGTTGTGGCCAGGCTTGATAGTACCTGGAATATAAAACATATATTAAAAAAAGAATGACTTAGCTCATGACTTACAGAACTTAAAAACAGTTATGGGCTAAAGCAAGTAACTCTAAATGAGGTATGCAAAGGTCTGGACACTTGAACTATTGATGGCATTTTTAATTTTTATTTACATTTTTTCCCCTCTTCCTCAAACGGGCAAGTTTGGACTTTAGGATTGGCAAAGCAGCTATCTATTCAGGAAAGAAAACAGAATTCCCTCTGGTTTTCTCTTTACCCGACCTGTCCCACTAATTTTTTTATGTCATCACCTGTTAAAATCTGAAAAACAATACCCAGATAAATCTATTCTTACGGATTGTCTGGCACAAAGATTTATTTCCCCAGTGTTTACAATTTTTAAAACACTTTCTTCATAACTTGAACTCTTCTATTTTATTTTTTTTTTATTTTACTCTTGCCTTTTTCCAGACCCAACAGTAATAACAAAGATGCCTGGCCATCATTACAGAGTTCAAGTAAATCAGCCAACGGTTTAACAATGGAACACAGGAAAACGCCTCCTATATTAGAAAATGGCACAGACCCAGAACACATGACTCCAGATGGTGCAGACTCAGATTTCGGGTAATTGTGCTGCCTTTTGTACTTCAGATAGCTTGCTTTCTCTCTCCCTGATTGGTGTGGAGGGAATGATTCTTCAGTCTCTCTGCTTGGAGAGCTGGATACAAATCCTGATCAGGTCATGAAAAGCTGGGCTTAGTGTAGCCCGTGTTAAAAAGACTGATTGGCAGACTGTGCAGGAGAACCCTAACATGAAGTTAGTAAGGGACAGTACAGGTAATGGCTGAGGGGAACAGAATAACCAGGAGATCAACAGCTTGTACAGTTGCACAGTCCCAGTCAGAGCTGAGCCCTTCCTTTTTTTCTATGCAGAAGCTTCCACAAAAGTAACACGCTATTTGCTGTACATCAGGAGGCTTGTCACTTAGAAAAGCTTCAGTAGAGGGAAGTTAAATGTTAGGGCTAAAATTCTGTAATTTCCTTCCAGTAATGTGTTCCAGAAACACAACACAGAGGAAAGGGTTCCCCAGTTACCACTCAGAGGGACAACAGGGCAGCAGGTTGAACTGAGGCTTCTTTGTGTAGAGGAAGTAATTCATCTTCTTACAATTATTTCTTATTGCCAGCCAATTTTTTTTTTTTTTGTTGCCCTTCTTGAGTAGAACTGGTGTCCTCTTCCACCTTATGCATCACTATCAGTTGTAATCTTAGTCTGTAGTCATGCTGGTTTGTGTTTTATGGACCCCTTTAGGTAATAAACATTAGGCTCATTCAGAGGTTGGATGAGAAAAAAAGCAAGGTAAACCCTAATATTTCAAGCAATGGTGCCGCTGATTAGGTAGTCAGTCTTCATTTTAAATCAATATTGAACCAATGCATTAAAATGCAGAGTGTTGTAAGTGGTACTTTCTTGTTAGGCTAAATAGCAGTCCCACTGAGGAGCCATCAGAGAGCCTGTGAATCGCATCTCAGTAGTGATGTGCAATTCTTTTTTTTTTTCCTGAAAATAACGTGTTTAATGTAAATAAAAATACTGTAGTCAATAGATAATGAGCCTTATTCATTCCTGAGGGCTGGAAGTCTGTCTTGCAAATAAAGGCTCCTTAGGCAGGTTCAAGTATAATAGACATTTTCGCCATTCAGATTGTCAGTAAAAGTTGTCTTACTCATAGCTTTTTAAACTGCAGTTTGGTGAACCTTAGCTGTACAGGAAAAGAATTTGACTGGAATGTCAGCTCTTCAATCAGAATTGATTGTGTAATGAAGAGTCTACAGCAGACTTTTGTGCTATAGGAATTTAGAAATTACTAACCAAAAACAGTGTGTTTCAAATGGAAGAGCTGTATTCATACTGTTGGATCACTAAGTAGAGAGTGTTTGTAAATCTTCACTGGAGCAACACAGTGATTTTTCTTTTATAGTCATAAGTATTTCAGCTTAATTTATCTGTTTGAGATACTGACTCAGTCAGTGCTCTTTTTTTCACAAAAAAAGGTACTGATGATTATTACTCTTACACAGTTTCTTTTAGAATGGAGAATTCTGCTGGGTTTTGATTACTCATTTTGGGGTGAGGGGAAAAATTACAGGTGGAAGAAATCTTATGAATAGTTGACCTTATTATATGGCTGTATGCAGTAATTAAACTTTGCAGCACCAAGGGCTGTTTGAAAACAAGGTGTATCTAGAATCTGAAGTCTGCACCCAGTTAAAAGAAATTGTTACATATATTTTTCAACATCATGACTGTAATTTGACTTGTACCACGTTGTGGCCTCTTAGTGGAACTGAAATTCATGTTCTTACTCCTGATGCTTGTTTGTAGAATCTATGTATTGGCCTGTGCAGCCTGATGCTTGTGCATCTTTCGTTGTGGGTAGATGAAAATGAGAGTACCTTGAAGCTGCCAAGCAAAGATTTTATTGTGAACTTCAATATTACCATTTCATTAGTGTGGTACTGAGCATTATTGAGGCAACTCACAGATGCCCATAAGAATCTTGAATCCTGAGATGTGCCATTTCAGCCAAGTCACAGTCATTTGCAGTGAATGGCTTTCTGAGGTGGTTTTCTGCTGTATCTTATATTATCCTTATTTTTGGCAGTTTTTTATGCTATGATTTTTTCCCCTTCTGTCATCTCAAACCTCAATCTTAAAGGCTGGTGGGAAACTTAACTTGCCACCAAGACTAAATCGTTAATTTAATGTTTTTATCTCTCCCAGATTTATTTAGGATTTGTATGGAAACTGACATCTTGTATGTTTGGAAAATAGATCTTTTACAGTTTCTTTACAGTTGTATTGTAGATGGAACTGACTGTTAAAAAATACTGTTGTAGCATAGAGTTCTAGGGTTTTGTATGGCATAGAGCTGCTATGAACATGTTCAAAACTTGACTTTTTGTTCCTTAAGGCAGTCAACAAGCAGAATGGAGAGTGGTGAAAAGAAGTATTACAGTATATGACAAATTATTGGAATGCTTATGATTAAAAAAGCAGTCTCATAAAAAATAAATGGACTTCTTTCCTTCTTAATTCCTACTTTTTAATTTTTGTCTTTATTTTAAGGCTTTTCTTCCACTGCAAAAGCAAGTGTTGATTTTTCACATTAAATACTTGAGTCTCTTACTGTCTTTTTCCCTCCCACTTTTGCAGCCCTATCGATAAACCTTCAGATTCCCTCAGTATAGGAAATGGTGACAGCTCTCAGCAGGTAAGACACAAAGATAAGTGCTCTGAAAGTAACAAGTGGGTTTGAGGACTTAGAAAATACTTGCTTCTCCAACTGCAAGTTGCACTGAAGTGTATCATAATTGGGCATTAGAATGGGCTGTCCCGGGAGCTGGTGGAGTCTCCGTCTCTGGAGGTCTTCAAGAAAAGACAGATGTGGCACTTAGTGCCATGGTCTAGTTGACAAGGTGGTGTTTAGTCATAGGTTGGACTCAATGATTTCAGAGGCCTTTTTCCACTCTAGTTTATTCTGTGATAATTTTAAACAAAATTTAAAAATGCTTTCGCTAAGTGGATTTTTTGTTTGACCTTGTGCTGAGCTATATATTAACAAACCTAATTGTGGCCAGGAGTTTTGAGGAAACTTTTCATCTGAGTTAGTGAAGAATACTTTATATATAAACTCATGTCCTAATTTTTCTCTTTCTCTCTTGCTTGTAGATAACAAACAGTGACACACCTTCACCACCACCTGGTTTAACAAAACCCAATCCAGTTATACCCATCAGTTCATCTAATCACAGTGCACGGTCTCCTTTTGAAGGGGCTGTAACAGAATCACAGTCACTCTTCTCTGACAACTTCCGGCACCCTAACCCCATCCCTAGTGGGCTTCCTCCATTCCCCAGCTCTCCACAGACTTCGAGTGACTGGCCCACAGCACCAGAACCACAGAGCCTCTTCACATCAGGTACATCCACAGGTTACATGGCTGGGTGTTGCTTGCTTTTGCAGTTGCTTAAAACGTGTACAGAGTTTAAAATTCTATAGGATCTAAAACTCTAGGACTTGTTCCATACTGTGCTTTCCCCCCTTATAAATGGTTAAAATTTGTCACTTAACTGCAGATGAATTGCACTGACCTAAGGGTTTCTTCTTAAAGAAACTTTGCAGAGCTTTGAAACTGCATGACTAAATTATCAGAGTGCTTATTTTAGTTTTTCTTAGCAACATGCATAGGATGTGACATGTATGCTTTAATATTTAGTGTTACAGGTTTTTATTGAGAGTGGGGAAAACATGGTATCAGTATATATTGATGTGATAATCTGTAATTCTAATATAAGCAGCTGTAGTGTAGAATTCAGAATTTTCTTAGTATCCTGCATAGTTATCTGAATGTGTCTAATATTTCTCTTTCTGAGGTGAGATTCTGTAGATTCAAACAAGTTATTTTTAATTTCATCAGCTGAAAGATACCTGTATATTTCAGGTACTCTCCTACAAAATACCTTGTCATATGCATGAAACCTTGTTTTAGTTGTAATTGTATAGTCTTGGGTTAACAGTATTTAAGAGCTCACAAATAATAAGTTAGAAAACTAAATGAAACAATATCAGTAAAAAATTGAATGTAAATAATATTATATAGTTGGTTTACTTAGTGATTAGTCATCTTTTGATGCTTATCTTGCTAATGGATATCATAATTCTGCTTGTAAACAATATTTATTACCATGGAAATTCTTTTCTGCTAAGGCACTTGATGCACCAATTTTGTGAGGATTAAGTAGCAGTGAGAGAGAATTTCCGGGTAGTAGAGATCATAGTTAATATTAAGTGTATGGTTGTGGTTTAAATAAGAATGCAAAGGACAAGTTCTTGTTGGTCTAGCAACTCTTTATCTATCATCATGGATTTTAGAGTGAAAATAGAAGTGTCAATTTCTTCTCTGAGAGGATACTGAACCTTCTTACAGCGGCAGATCAGATCCCTACCAGCAGAGGGAGTTAATGTTGCAAGTGATGCTACTCTGTACTTAGCAGGTTGCTTGACCACAATTTTGAGGAAAAATAATGTGAAGATAGACCAGAATTCACTGAACCTGAATAGCAAACTTAACACAATCATGAAAAGAAGTAGTAACTGAAAATTAAGACAAATTCTGATAACTTGTTTTACAATACTGCCTCAAAATATTTAACAATGTCTCGTAATGCAGTTCCCTTTTTTTTTGTTTTATCATTGTGTCTCCTCAAGAATTTGGCTTGTTTCTCTTCACAGTGGTAGACAGTAGGGGATTTTTTTGTGGGTTTCGTTTGTTGGTTTCAGTTTTGGTTTGTGAACTGTGGCTCTGAGGTTCTTCCTTTTGAGAGGGAACATCCTGCTTATCTTTTTTCACAGCATTAATGGTGAAAACAAAATATTGAACTGACTAACAACCTTATTTGTGCTCGTTCACACTTCCATGAAGTAGTATAGGGTATAGAAGGTTCTAAGCAAGTGGTCATCAGTCTCTTTCTACTTTCCTGAGAATACTTTCTGGATAAGGTTTTGCCATAGTTCAAGAACAGTGCAGCTGTGCAGTAAAATCGTTATTTACTACTTCTAGCACTTCACCTCTAGTAGAAATCTAGAAGTTTGATATGAAAATGGCATTCTAAGCTGATGATTAAGGTGTCTTTGGGGAACGTATAAAGTAGTATTATATGGAAGATAAAAGGCAGCAGTCAGATACACAGGCTGAAGTTTTTATATGGAAAAATTATTTCTAATTCTTGTTCTAAATGCTGTTCCTTTCTTCTTCAACAGAAACTATACCAGTATCCTCCTCCACAGACTGGCAAGCAGCTTTTGGGTTTGGTTCCTCCAAACAGCAAGAGGACGACTTAGGGTTTGATCCCTTTGACATCACCCGCAAAGCCTTAGCAGACCTGATTGAGAAGGAACTGTCAGTCCAAGACCAACCTTCCCTTTCGCCCACATCTCTTCAGAACCCTACCCCACACACTACAACTGCCAAAGGGCCTGGTTCTGGATTCCTGCATCCTGCTGCACCCACAAATGCCAACTCTCTCAGTAGCACCTTTCCAGTCATGCCACAGAGGTTTCCACAGTTTCAACAGCATCGAGCAGTTTACAACTCCTTCAGTTTTCCGGGCCAAGCAGCTCGCTATCCTTGGATGGCCTTCCCACGCAATAGCATCATGCACTTGAACCACACAGCAAATCCCACCTCAAATAGTAATTTCTTGGACTTGAATCTCCCACCACAACACAGCACAGGTCTGGGAGGGATCCCTATATCAGGTAGGTGAATAGGGACAGAGGTGAATATGACTTAATTCATGCTCTCAGCTTCTCTTGAGTTAGAACAGGAAAAGGAAATAGCCAGCAACAAGCAGTAGACTGTTCTCTTAAATGTTGTACTGGGTTATGAACAGAGGGAGGAATATTGTTTTAAATAGGTCCTTTGTATTAAAAAAAAAAAAAGTAACTGGATATTTAGCCTTGTAAATGTTGAGCTTTATAAGGAAGGTGGAGTATTCTGTGCCCGCTTAATTTTGTGCCAAAGCAGATTGGTATTTTGGTTCTTCAGTCTTGCCAGATTGGCTTTACTTAAGAATAGGCCCTGGAAGTGCATTGTGACCTGCATGTTGGCATGCAGGTGTTGACCAGAGTTCTTAAAGTTGTGCAAAAAATTGTAATGATGGTAATTTGTGCCACATGTCTTGGCTGAGTCGTTCCCTCTTGCGCTAACCGAATGGCTGCACAGTAAAACATTCAGTGCTGTTCATTTCTGTACTTCAGATGGCCTTAATATTATGCTAATCTTCACTGAATGGATGCTTGCAATGTGTGTAAGAGGATTCATCCTGGTTCTGAGGGTTGTGATGTTGGAGAAAAATACATGTGCAGTCAGGCCGGTTTAGGCTGCCCTGAGTGGATTAATAGACTCTTGCATCAAACATTGCAACTAAGGAGCTAATTGTAACAATAATTGTCTTGGTTAAAAATTTCCTTCTGAGGTTTGAAGTTCTTCCATACTTCCAATTTAGCTTGTCCCAAACAAATCCTTTTCTTGTAACAGGGGAAAAAGTTGTATTACATGAATAATGAACTGCAGGTGGAAAGTCTCTGTTAGCTCTTTGTAGCCTTGAGGTGGAAAAAACTGCTTCTTGAGATGTTGCCAGCATTATTTTCTTTTAATGGGTTTTAGAAGTACTAGCTTTACTATAAGAAAGTGACCTAGGAAAAAATTAGTGGTTTTGTTGGTACTCTAGTACAAGAACTAATTTTGGGTGTCACTTTGCTGTACTTTGTCCTCTTTGAAGGCTTGTTGCAGCTACTGTACTGTTGTAGGGTCTTTAGGCTGATTCAAACATAAACATGGTCCATACTGCAAGTGCAAGTAATTAAAAACTTTACACTGGCAATAGCAAACTTTTAAGCCTAAAATGACTGGTATTGATTGCACAAAATAAGTTGTTTCTGGCATGGAGCAACAAAGTACAGCATCCACAGCTGCACTGTTGCTCCCTTTCCCCTAAACTACATACAACTTTCAGAAAAACAACAGGACATCACTTTTCGTCTCTACCACTCAGTTGTAAAAACTTCTACTTTGAGGGATCATTAACCAAGACTATCTTATGACCTGGGGGGCCGTATAAAAATCCTTTAGTGTTGAAAAAGATCTGTTCAGGTTGATTTCAGGTTTGCAAAAGTATTGCATTATTTCAATTTTAGTTAGCAGTTTGAAAGTGGAACTTTTTGTGTTTGTAGAAGACTTGTAGATTTTTTTTCAACTTCTGAAGAGCAGGTTGTGTGGTACTGGTTGATGCACAGCCCAGGCCATGTGCTTCCCCCATATGTTTTAAGGTAACAGAATTGATATTTAAGTATGTCCTTTTTTTGTATGCAACTGCTACAACCAATTAATCTAAAGATATTTTGGCAAATATCGTGCTAAAACCAAAATAAACATCTAATGTAGTAACCATGAAAAGTTCCTTTGTGTTGGTTTTAATCTCTTTCTATAGAAAATATTGTTAGTTGACTGGCTGACAATTAGATAGCAGTTGCTGCAGTGCAAACACTTCTCAGCTGATGTACATCAGCTTTGATATATCTTGAAAAAAGAATATTTTGCACAAGGATAGATAACTCCTTTTTCCTGCTGCCAGAAATTAGCTGAAGTCTCAGTTCTGGTTTAGTTTGCTGGGTTATGGGTTTGTATTATTTATATTTATTTTAGTGTTGTAACTGCTTCAGAAGTACAAATAATTTCAAAGTCAGGAGATGACCTCATAGCTCTTTTCTTGTGTGCTGACTTAATAGTTTCCAGTTTATTTTTTTTTTTTAATCTGCATGTAGAGTACAGAACTCTCAATGTCTTTATATTCTGCTTCAAAAAAGAATTCCTGTTGTTTTTTAATCTATCAGTAGCAACTATTTAATTACAGAATTTTCCTAGTTTCCTCATGTAATTTACAGATACATCTATCTGGTGGGTTTGGGGAAAGAAAGTGGTGTCCAAGTACAGAGAACTCGTGTATAAGACTTTATCATAGCCTAGCTGACCTGCTAGAAAGGCAGTGCCTATCATAACAGCTGTTTAGCAGTATAAAACAGTTAGCTGTAGAAGACCTGCAGTTCCTTTCTCTTGGCTCTTTTGTTAGTTCATATTAGGGTGTTTTAGTCAATGTTACCAACTTGGCTGGTTCAAGGAAATGAAACCAAGTGCAGGTGAAATTTCACATTCTGTCTTGTAGTAGAGACCCTCTATTGCTGTAAAAGCCACATGTTTCTTAAGGTCTTTGATCACAGTTTTTTACAGGATTATAAATTCCTAAAGTAGCTAATACTGGACCAGTTACTGGGAAAAAACAAAGGTGGGAACAGGCACATTAGTCTGTATCTGCCTGCTCTATTTAATCAACCCTTTTGAAGCTTTTTATTTATGTCAAAACAAGCAGATCTAATAACTTGTATAAATTCGTATGTTAGTGTAGTATTTTCTAACATTCATATGTTAGTATAGTATTTTCTAAGCTTTCTAAATTTGAGTTGGTTTTACTAGGTTATTTGTGGTATGGAAGCTTGTATTAAGAAAATGGTATCTTTTAAACTCCTGCTGTTTCTACTTTAGACATTATTATTCACATGAATTTGAAGTGCTCATGTATGACATGTTAAATGTAATTTGCTGAAACTGCCTTTTGTTTATTTGAGAATCATAGCTGTGCTGTATTCATAAACTCACAGCTTCAGGCAGGTCTTGTTCTGTGATGTGTACCCAATTTAAATGGAAGAACACAGGCACTACCTACATTTCTTTTTTTTTAATTAAGCTCTCACTTAAAAATAATTTCTGTGTGGAATTTGGTTGCTTGTTTCTCAGAGGAAGTAGTTAATTATTAACTAATTCTGTGGTTTCCAGTGAAATGATACAATGACACGTGATTGACTTCATAGATTTATTATGCATGTACTTGAAATGTGTCATATTCATCAGGCATACATTTGTCCCCAACCCATATTTAAATGAACTTTTTGATTGAGTCCCAGAGTAACTTTTTTTTCCTTTCCTCATTGTATCGTTTTTCAAACTGTAGCAGATGTTTCATGTTGTCATTTTCAGGGACAATTTAAGCTTATTGATGCTTTCTGGAGTGGGATTGATTAGATGATTTACTGTGAAATTATAAATGTGTAACTGTGCTTCAGGAGACAAATCCAGGGACTTCTTCATGGACAATGTGATTGTTGCTACAAGCAATCTTACCCTAGATTATATGCAAACTATCCTGAGAATATTGGCCAGCAGCTAGGCTTTGTTCTGCAGATAATGCCAAGGGAAAGATTGATTTACTGACAGCAGTGTGGGTGGGTGTGTGCCTTTATTTTTATTTTACTGTAGGATAACAGGAAACTCTTTGTAATTTGATAGCTAGTGCGCTATCATCTTTGCTACCCTATTGCCTGGTGGTGTGTTCAAAAATAATAGGTATTGTATGGGATCACAGAATAAGGTAGGATTCAGATTAACAGTCTGTTTTGAGACAGATGCTTACAAAATGAGATGTATGCATATTAATTTGAAAATACAAATATATGGTTTTATTTCTTGAATTTACTGAGTGGTTGGTATTTATTGATTTTGTTACATAGAAGTATGGTAACAAATTCACAGAGTTAAAAGTATTAGGAAAAAGTTGAAAATGGTTAGTCCACTTTCCCATCAGTTCTACACAAGATAAAATACTTGACATTTTGAAACACTGGCTATTACTTCATTTATTAATTTCATAATTACCCTGAATGTAAAACTTAATTGTAAGCTCTCTGTAGAACATAATAATGAGGTAGTTCGAACTCTTACAAGACTACCCCTACACAATATGTATATATTCTTCTCAAAAAAATTGTTGAAACCCCTGAGTTGGAAGGGACCCACAAGGATCATCATCAAAGACAATTTCTGACTCTGTACAGGGCAGCATGAAAATTAAATCATATGTCTCAAAGCTTTCTCCAAATGCTTGCTGAACAGAGGCAATTTATGTATATCATACAGATATTAAAAACTGAAATAGAGGAAAGAGTCAAGTGGACACAGATATGAAGCATAAAGAATTTAACCTAATTTAGGATGGGGAAAAATATTTTATTCATTGTCTTCGAAGATAACCATTGTAAAGTCCATCAACATATTTTAACCATGCAGCTCACTGATACAGAAGCTGCCATAGGTTTCTGTGAGCTGTTCCTGATATTTCAGAACATGGGGGCTGAATGTAATAAGTCTGTGTAATAGAATGAAATGAAGAATCAAAATTTCATTCTCTCAAGACCTTTAAGTTTTGATGTTGTGGCTTATATCTGTTGAACATGTGCATCCTTATTGATTGATATTATGTGTATTTAAAGATGAGACAATAAACAGGTAGACAGCTCTAATAATTTTGGGTGTCCCCCAGCAGTGTCTGTGGTAGCGGTGTTGCATTCCTTATCCAGACACAGATTAGCACGCGTGTCTTCGTGTCATGGCTGCATTTAGGTTTTTTGTGAAGCAATAGCTGATAGCAGAGAGGACAAAGCAATGACAGTTTTATTAAGAAGGTCTTAACATCTTCCCACTTACTTTAAGTACTGAGCTCTTCCATTTTTGAACTTGCCTTGAACATCAAATCCTGTCTTGCCTGATGCTACCTTTTAGACAAGATTTTTGTAAAACAAGGGAAGATCCCTATATGTTGGCTGTGGTCATATTATTCCAAGAGCATTTACAGCACAAAAAAGGATGACATATCAGAATAAGGTCTAACATGTTTTCCCTTTAATACTAAGATTCTGTGTCTGACTTACTATTTTCCCGTAACATAATTGCTTTTCCATTTGAGACACATGTTTTTTATTTGGTTTTTGTCATTTTGTCTTCCCCCCGCCCCGGGTTGTTTCTATTTTCTGAAAACAAACAAACATATACTCCAAGCCTTGTTTCACAGTCTTGGAAGGAAACAGAGATTTTGTGTCATAGCAGCTGACATTATTCTGTGGTCTCAGGATAATAATTTGATATGGGGTTTTGGGTGTGTTCTGCTACTGTGCCTTTTCAAAAGAGGGTTTGGGCCATGTGGTATGGCTGTCAAGGTCAGCATGCTGTAAAAATTCTCCAAGTGCTGTGTAAAAAAGGCATTTGATCCCTTACCCTAGCAACAAGAATGTGACTTAAACAGTGGTGCCTCACATCCCTTTATTTGGATGCCCTGGTCATCCTTTTCCTATACTTTTCCTCTTGACCTGATAGTATATGAAAGTTTTAATGCCTGTTTTAAGTATTGGTTTCCTTACTCTTAACAGTAAGAGAGGCTTTAGTCAATTAATTTTCTGTCCTAATCTTTTAAAGAAGACCACTTGCTCACTTGGTGTTCTTCCTTGATCTTTGGCTTTCCAACACCAGGCAGGCAGAAAGCGTAGCAGCTGAATGTCATCTTTTCTGTGCTCCCTGGTTAGATCTATGCCTGCCTGAAGTCTTTCTCTGATTAGGGGTAAAGATTGAAAATAGGAAATCTGGTGAAGGTTTTGGCTGATACAACTAATAGTTGTAGGTGCCACGTATGGCATTTCCATACGTGGCACCTACAACTTGTGTTGGCTTGTGTCTTTTCCAGAGTGCAGAGCAGCTGCTCTCAGAAGTGGATGTGTTGCCCTGATAACAGGGTCAGTCCTCATTTGAAACTGCTTTGAAATTGTAAAATGAAAAGTACCTTCTTAGAACAACCCTCAGCTATTTACATTATTGCTTCTACTGATTCTTGTATATCCTGGTTTCCTCAACAAAGATGACTGTTAGTACAGGCTTTGCTGTTGAACTTTTTGTTCTTCTCATCAGTCCTTTTGCTAACAGCACCCCTTTTTTTTTTTTCCCATGGAGGTTCTTAGTCCTCCATCCTTCCTCTTCAGGAGATGCTTTGTGTCTGTGTGTATCCCTACCTTGAAATTCATTCTCTTTTTATTTCCCATCATAACTAATTTTCTGTTTCACTGGTGAAGAAGTGTTCAGTGCAATATGGAATTAATTAATTTTGAAAACAAACTTTTGGCTTGCTCATTTCTGTTTATCTGGAAGAGTTTAGTGTTTTTTTCTTATGCATCCAGATTTAAACAAAATAAAATGGAAGTGGGATTTCAGATTAATTTCCAAAATATGAAATCAGTGTCAAGATGGAAATCCGCTGTGGATATTCCTTTTCTTAGCTGTGGTGTCTTGTCCCTTAACTCCCATACATTTCCTACATTTACTACAAAGGCCTGGCTTCCTTGGTGTAATCTTGTCATGATCTCTGAGAGAACTTCATCCACATCACCTGTCCTTTAAGTCCTGATACTTCATCTGTTTCAAAATCTCATCTTGCACACCCACCCTTCCTTCCAGTGCCTTTTCAGTGCTAATACTGCAACTGTTTTCTACATCCTGTGGAATTTTTTCTCTGATTATATACTGTTTCAAATAAGGCTTGATACATAAATATCTGCCTTCATCTCTAGCTTGGTTTTAAGCTCTTAGAAATTTTCAAAAATCTTTGATTGCATGAATTTTAGGCATGACAGTGAAAGACAGTCATCCTGCTTTTTTGGGTAGCAAGATGCCTATTTTTAAATGTGTAATTTTATTTTGGAAGAAGAATATGTATGTGACAAAGGAAAAAGTGGGAAAAAAAAATCCTCCAACTTGGCTGCAATGTATCAGAGGAGTGACTAATCACATTAACTCTACTACATTTGAAATAAACATGGGGTTGGCTGAAATAAGAGGCCTGAGTAGCTGACCCAGTCTGCATTCTGGACTGTTAGTCCTGTCAGGTTTTTTGGTAACTTTCCAGAAACAGGGAGAAACAAGCAGACTGGAGGTTTTTCACATATCAAATTTCATTACTGTTTTTGTGTGTAGTAGTGTCACCAAAGGAGCTTCAGCTACACTAGATGTTCGCTTTTGCTTGGGTTTTAGGGATGGAAGACTGCATTTATTGTTAATAGAACCTCTTTAGAACTGGTTCACCAAAACATAGAAAGGTTGTTTCCTTTCACAGGTAACTGGTAAGATATTGGGATGGCCCTGCAGTAGTGTAAGAGGCATTACATGTCTCCTTCCTCCAACAGCCAGATGCTTAGCCTTGGGTTGTTGTGTTCTCTTAGATGCTTTTCTGAAGTCACTTCAAAATATGCATTAGGTAACTAGCATGGGTTAAAAGGTGCAACTGTCTTAGTGATGTTGAAAACATGGCATTTTCCTTTTAAAGACTGGAAAGTGAGTGCACTTGGCACTGCCACCTCAGTGTCAAACAAAAGGCTGTGCCTTGGCATGGACCTGAAACTTCGGCTCTTTCTAAGTCCATTTAACAAAATACCAATAATGACTGGTGCATTTCAGCAAAAAGTACAAATAATTCAAAGACTTTCTGCATAAACTTTTTTTAACTGCTCCAGCTTGAAAAACAACTGAGAGAGCAAATACAATCTTTTGAAAAATTGTTTTGGGGGAGGAGCTTAAATGAATCCTGAAGGAATAGCAGCAACTGAAAGAGCAGCTTTGCAAATAGTGTTTCTCCTCCCAGTACTGCCAAATCACATTGGAGGGCAAAAAAAATTTTTCCATCCCTTGTCATCTCTTGGTTTCTTTTACACAGCCTCATTTGAGCTTCATCTTGTCCTCAGAGGAATTATTTTTAAAAATCTATTTAAAAATAGGTCACTTCTATTAGAAGACAGCATCTAGTAATCAGAATGAATTTCATGTCACGGAAGGTGAAAACTAGGCTTTCTTGCAATTAATCTAATTTTCCCACAGAATTGATATAATCTACAAATATATATCAGCCTTAATTGTTTGCAGATGTGGGAAGATTAAAAATGAATTTAGCATTTGCCAGAGTATGCTTTCATTGTGTTAATGCTAGTCTCGCAGTCTGAAGTCAGAAGGTTGGTTGATTGGTTGGATATTCCTGGAATCCAGAATCTCTGTAACACGATAGGTTCTTGATAATTGTTACTATAGCTTTGAAGATCTAGGTTTTTCTTTGCAGTTTCTGGTTATTGCATTGCCCATAGGACAAATTTCAAATATTTTGGTTTGATTTATACATGTATCTATCTGTGTACCCACAAGTACATTTGTACACGCAGGCTTTTCTTTTGAAGTCAAAGTTTGTTCTGTTGACAAGCAGGGTAACCTGGTGAGATTGAACTCATGTGTGAGAGGAAGCAGTTTAGGTTAAAATGAACTTTATTTCTCAGATGAATGGAATTGCATGCTTTCTGAGCTTTTTAATCAAACTGTTCTGTGTGTAGGATTCAAGTATCTATTTCATTTGTTTCAGTATCTTAAGTCTTTGGGCACTTAGTTAAGATTTATGGTAATATTAAAGATTATCAGCACCAAAACCTATTTTCTTATTAATCAGTAATAAAAAACGTGGGATGCTCTGGAAACGTTTTGTAAGAGGTCAGTCGTGTTTTTCAAAGCAACTTGGAATCTCAATTTACAATTTGCTTATAGATTAAAATTGGGTCGCTGGCTGCTATAATTATGGTTTGGTCTCTTGAGCTGTGGTAAGTTTAAGTCAGTCACAAGAACTCTCTAGAATATTTGATGTAACACAGCTTTTCTCAAGCCTAATAAAATTCTGACAGTGTACATGCAAGCAAAAATGAATCTTCTAACTGTCCCCGTGCTAATGTTGTAGAAGGGGGTTCCTCTGAAAATAAATTGTTTTCTGATTCATAACACTTACTTAGTCACAGAAAGCTTAAAGGTTGTACTGTCAGATCATCATCAAAAAAAAATTAGAAAATCTTATTTTCCCCCTTTAAGTGTATATTTTAGAATTAGTATATTCTACTTGATAGTTTGGCTAACTGGTAAGTTAAGTTGCAGTTGGATTTATTTGACATTGAAGAATAGTGTGCTTCTGTTTAAATGGCTGTCTTTTAAATTGAATGGAATTACTGTAATCATAGAAATCAATATGGACTTGAGGTAAAATGTGCTTTATTTGCAGTATTTTAAAGCTGAAGGTAGACTGGTGTCTCTTGTCTACCAAAGCCAATTTTGTAAGTGTGTGTATGTACATAAGTTGCATATACATGTACATCTTTTGTTTCCCCAGCTCTTAGAGTTCATGACTGTAAGACTTTCACTTGAAATTCACAATGGGTTTTGTGAATTGATTTGTTTCCCATGTGTAGGCAATGTTTGTTAGGCTTTTAAAGGTTCACTGTTTGCAGTGAACATGTCATGTGATGTCTCTCTTAAATGATGAAGTGGCTACTTGCATTCCTGATGGGCAGCACTGCTGTTTAAATGTGGACAGTTTCCATCCTTTCTAATCTGCCAGTAATATTCTTAGGTCTCTGTGAATGGATGAAACTTCATTGTAGGATTTCTAGGAATCATAGATATAGAGAATCAATGAAGCTGAGAGAGATATCTTTCAGGTCATAGAAGTTTAAATGGGATTTTATTCATGATTTAAAAAATTTCATGAGCAAACAAGCTTATTACTCATACTAAAGTGAAAAAGGTATAGTTCTTATCATAACTGTTTTGTTGCTGTTTAAGTATGCAACCTTTGGATGAAAAGCTTTTGAGTTTATGTAATGTGTTGGTCATAATTTCTTTTTGGGATATGATAAATTGTCCTGTCTTTCTCTCTCCCCCTCAAAAGGGAAGTACTGGACAGCTTCCCTTCAAAACAGAAATACAGTGGAAGGTCATTTTGAGATCAAAATAGATAAGTTCCAGTCACTTCTCAGAATAGGGCAATAGGCTGTTTCAGGGAAAGCACTTAGAATCTGTGCTATCTGTAAACATGGTAGCACAAGGCAGAGACTGGGACCAGAGATGTCACTTGAAAGGGTATGCTTCTCTGGTGGCCCATTTGTTTCTAATTGAGTTGAAAGAATCTTGGTGAACTCCTGGTAGTCCTTCCTGTTCTTTTTTTTCTTGCATTTTTCTTTGGCTTCAAAATTTATTGTACAGTGTCTTTGAAGATTTCACAAGGCCCTTTTTACAGGCAGGTTATTGAAATAGCTACTCTATCACTGAATACACCTTGATTGCCTCTTTGCTTCTTTCGTTGCCACTCTTTGCAGTCAGGTGTGTGACATAGGCTAGAAGTTTATTTTTCTCTCATATGGTTTTCCTCTGATTTTATCTTGGTTATTTTATGCTTTTCTGTAGTTGACACACTGTGTGTCTTGATCACACATATGACATACTGATGGGTTCTTTCAAAATAAATAATTGTGACCAAGATTTGCAGGACTGTTTGCTTTTCAGTGGTACTAGAACATTTAGGACTTGGTGTGAAGGTATTTAACGTTTTTACTCAATTAGCATGAAAATAGGCTTTTGTAATGGCTTGGAATATAAGTTAGGTAGAGCAAAGAAATGCTCTTGCTTTACCCGTAATGTAACAGTCTTGTGATCTTTCCTATTGGTCATATTTACTTAAGCATGTACTGGGTGAATTTTGCTTTGGTTTTACCATAGGCTTGTATCAGAATTGGGATGATGATTTGAAATGGTCTAGTCACTGTGGAATATTCATTTTAGTGGGCTTGTCTCGCACCAAGAAAACTGGAAGTTCTGCTGTCCCATCAATATAAAAGGTCAAGTGCGTCAGTATCACCAAAGTGGCACAGCCAAATTGAAACACCTTTGGGTCTTCATTGGAGTGTCACTGTCAGAATTTTGGAAGTCACAGAACAGCCTGTATCAGTGCAGCAGACACTTGTGCAAACATCTTCCAAAGTACTATGTGCAACAGAACAGTATTCTGGCTTGGCCACTAATCCTCTTCACGGCCTCTCCCCCAGATACACACTGCTTTGCCTGATTTAAAGAAATAGTGTTTAAGCATTGCAGGTAGAGAATGAGGTAAAACTACTTGACTGTCTGGTAGGATGTGATAATGGGGCAATGATTTTATTTAGAAATTCATTTAGTAACTTAATTTATACAAATTCATGTTCAGGCTTCTCAAATGTATTATTTTTCTTAAGTTAGCTTCAAATGTTTTTTTATTTAGATTGGATGGACAAGTTGAATTTGTGATGAAACGCTTTTTTTTTCTTTCCTTTTCTCATTCTAAGACAGTGGGTGACTTTGCAAATTTTACATACAAGTGCTTTTATTTCACATTGACTTCTTTCACATTGACTGGTTGTGTCTCCCTGTTAGAGAGGCTGAAGCATGATTCAAGTAGGCAGAATAAAAGGTGAAGCATGTAGTGTAGTGGCAGCTTGGTTTGGTAAGGTCATGTTGACAAGGATGCAGTTCTTGAGCAGAATGTTTGATAGAAAAATGTGTGTTTTATGAAGAAGTGCTCTGAGGGTGAACTTTCTCCTATCTCAATTTAATGTTAAATGTTTTTGTGGGCAGGGTAATTATACATTGACATACCACCTCAGACACAGGAAAATTTCAGTGATAGAAGTGTGGGATCTGTTCACCCCTGTAAACACAAGTTTCCACTGGACCAGACTATGAAATGTACATCGAGGGAAGACCAGAGTGCAGGCTGTGTTTGAGAATGTTTTCTCATGTGAATGGTGGTGCTTTCAGTGATGCTTCACCAGGTTATTCTCTATTTTGGGAGACAAAGGGCGTGAGGGGAGGAATCTCATATTTATCTTAGTATATAAAACACTTTCTTTGCTATCATCTGGGTTTTACCTTGTTTTCTTCTGTGTTTTCCCAATATCAGTGGGCATGCTGCTTTAAGCCTTTTAAGATTAGCCTGTGGAAGAAGACAGCATTTTTACTCCTTGAGAGAGAGAAACTGTTGTATTTGTTCTCACATCCCTAGGTTGTAATGTCCAACTGAAAAGTCTGCTAATAGTCAGAAAATTACTCCTTCCAACCAGTTAACTTTAGAAGTAGGGAAAGATAATATGAAAATGCCCTTTTTAATACATCTGTATTAACTGAGAGCTAGCTTTTTCTCATTTTTTTACTATGGTCCTAGCTTCATCATGAAGCATAGACATATTTAACAGGAAGAGCAAACCACCTGAAGGATGAGTAATGATTTTTGAAGAAATGACTTTCCTTCAGTTGGCAGAATAACTTCCGTCTCTGGGGTGAATATGCATTTTCCTTTTAGGCTGTTTAAAACTTCCCAGAATCCAGCAAAGAGGTGCTTGGGTGGTGCTTGAGGTTTTTTGTGTCAGGGACCAATGTTTTTGTTCTAGCTTGCCTTGCAGCCTCACAAACATACGCCTGTTTGGGAAAGACAATAAATTTTTGTAATTCTCTATTTTGTCACTTTTATACCTAGGAGCACAAGATTTTATCAAACTGACTTTCTTATAGCTAGCAAACAACACTGTTTTAGTAGATACTGAACCCTTTTAGGCCTTTTATCTCTTGACTTCTGGGAATCCAAGTAGATTTTGTTCAGACAGTTGAGGTAAAGAACAGTCTCCCTCAGTTTATTATTTCCTGTTGTTTTGTGTTAGAGAGGGTACCCAGCAGTGGTGCACTATGCCTGCCTCAGACAGCAGCGTCTCCTCACCAGAAAGTGCTGGCCTTTTCCATTTGATCAGATTCTTGTATCTAAACACTTGCTAGCTTTCTTGACCCTTATGTGTGCTGTATCATGTCTTTTTTACATGGAGAATAACATGACAAAAACATACATATTTTGTTAACCCAAGGAGGCCTAATGCCCTATGATATTAATTTTCCTATCCTATTCCTTATAATATCCTGCAGTCTTTGTCCTAGTCTTCCTCAATGACATGTTGCAGGTAGTTTACTCCAGGTTAATTTTCTTACGCAAGAGCTTTGAGGGCATGTTGGGGGTTAGTCAAGTTGGTGACTGAGACCCTTGCAGATCCCCAGCTCACAGGTGTTGAGATGAGTGTGTTTGCTCATGCACAGACTCAGTAAGCATTTCTGTGTGCTTTTTGCATTGCAGTAGAAGTAAATAATTAAACAGAGCTGTGTTTCTCTGCACAAGCTTTTTGAAGCAACAGTGAGGAAAAAAAGTGGAAACCAACGGTGTACAATGCGGAATTTGTTGCAGTTGTTTCTGTGACCGTGAGCTGGCTACTTTTGTTCCAGAAAGTTAATTCAAAACTTGTCTCAGGTGGGCTTATAGATGTTCTAGAGGGTTGTGAACAATATCTCTTACGGTCATTTTCTATTGATACTTTCGAAGATTTTGATTTATTCTTTCTAATCTCAGGATTGTAGGTTTTGATGAAAAACGTATGGCACTGAATTCTTTAAAAGCATTTATTTTGTGCATTAGTATTGCAAAGGAAAGGCGAGAAGCTGTGAAAGGAAAGGATTTCAAGTAGTTTTCTTGTTTGGTTTTGGGGGTTTATTCCCCCCTCTAGTTACAAAAAGGTAATTGCTCAAGACATCACTTTTTTCTCATCACAAAAACTGCTAGGGCAGGTTTTGATAGCAATTGAGACTGCTTCCTTTACTCTCCAAAATAAGGTTGTAAGTTAGTGATATCCTCTAATTTTCCAGGAAGACTTAAATCTGTTCTGTTGTTGATGAAGTAGCAGTATTATGAAAGTATCTCTTTATAACAATTCTGATTGAGATCAAGATCCTTTCTTCAATCAGGACAGGCAGAGATGTTTGAAAAAAAAAGAAGTTATATTCTAGATATTTGTCAAAAAGACAAGCACGTGCCAACGTACTGCCTAACACTTCTTTTCCAAATATAACTGACCACAAGCTAATGAAGTATGACTCGCTGTATTGGATGATAAATACTGGAGTGCTCACGTCTGGTTTGTCGTGCTTTGAGATACTTGAAGCGAGAGATGGATCGTAGAACTGGATAGTCTAGATCGTAGATCTAGATAGCATGGTGCAACTTTTGTGTTAAGGGATCATTTGCTGTAGTGCTAATAGCCACATTATCCCGTTGTCATTTATCAATATGTCTTGAAACATTCAGGCAAGTAGTTGAGACTTGACTGCTTTGGTGTCCAGCTGGTTTGCTTCTTACCAAAATTTTGAGGATATTGCTGTGTCGGAAATTATTCTGAAAGGTCTTTAAAGAATTTTCACTACTGTTCAACTGCAAGAGGAAATTTCACTGCCTCCAACTTCATTACCATTTCCTTCGGAAGAACATCTCTAGGGCTGTGAATGAGCAAGCTATAACAAACCAAAAGACATCTGTGGTTTTCCTCAGCCTCCCTGGTTTCTCACATTCCGTTTCTGTTGCAAAGCCCTACCTAGCCTTTCTTCATTTTGATATACATCACCCTTTTGAGCCTGCTGCCCATCAATAAAGCAGCCAATTTGCAGCAGAGGTATTCTCATCAAGTACCTGGTAGATTTTCCCCTGTTAATAATGGAGGGAGAGCCACTGTGTCCTTGATTATTTGAGTCTCTGAATCAAAATGGGGAAATACATATTGGGGGAGGAGTTATATCTTTCTCCCATTCCCTTTCACTTTGTTTAAAACCTGCCAGCCCCTCTGAGTAATTCTTCAAACATGGAAACCTTGACCCTAGGTTTTGGACAGGGAAAGTATTAAATGCTTAGCTTAAAAAGTAAAAGCAAAATCCCATACACCACCAAAGAAGGACATCTGTTTCTAACTTCAGCTTTTTATTTTTTTATCTTTCATTTTTTTTTTGTTGGTAAATCTCCCAGACAACAGCAGTTCTGTAGAGAGTTTAAATATGAAGGAATGGCAGGACGGGCTAAGGGCACTTCTACCGAACATTAACATCAACTTTGGTGGACTGCCCAATGCTTCTTCCCCCTCCAACGCCAACCACAGTGTACCAACGTCCAACACTGCCACCACCGACAGCCTGAATTGGGACAGCCCTGGCAGCTGGATGGACCCCGCAATCATCACAGGTAACCGTTTCTCACTCCTTCAGCTCCACTGGCAAGCCATCAAACGGGTATTTGGCACAAACTGATTTACATCCGGAAAAAAAAAGGAAAAAGAAAAAGTCAGTATGCGGTGGTCTCTTCCAGCTTCCATCCACAAAACCTCAAGGGTCCAGGAATTTTTGTGGAACCTCTAGGTATAACAGAGCGTCACTTAGGCCTTTGCAATGCATGCCCAGGACCTTTGCAGGCAGTCAGGTGGATCAGTGCTTTCCTATAGGGTCAATCTATAAGGTGTCCCTTCTGCTGGATGGCATGTCCGGTATGTGCGTCGCTGGTCCTGAGGCACTGAAGGCAATCACTGGACTTGGTTATTTATAAAGGGACGTACTCCACTTGTTTATAAAGCTCTCTTTTATAAGGCTGTCTGGTTGTGTCTCCCTGTTAGAGAGGCTGAAGCATGATTCAAGCAGGCAGAATAAAAGGTGAAGCATGTAGTGTAGTGGCAGCTTGGTGTGGTAAGGTCATGTTGACAAGGATGCAGTTCTTGAGCAGAATGTTTGATAGAAAAATGTGTGTTTTATGAAGAAGTGCTCTGAGGGTGAACTTTCTCCTATCTCAATTTAATGTTAAATGTTTTTGTGGGCAGGGTAATTATACATAATAATGTAAAGTGCATTTTCTGTACAAACTAATCATGTTTTTTCCATTGTTGCTTTTTGCTAGGTTAAACTGACCTCCTTCATGGTCAATTTATTGCTTCTCCTCTGACTTGCCTGTATCCCTATTTTTTTCTTCTTTTCTTAGGTATCCCAGCCTCCACAGGAAACAGTTTAGACACTCTTCAAGATGACAATCCTCCACATTGGCTAAAATCTCTTCAGGCCCTCACAGAGGTGGACGGCCCCAGTGCAGCACCATCACAGACGCACCACAGTAACCCCTTCGGCACACAGATCCCTCTGCACAGAGCCAGTTGGAATCCCTACTCTCCTCCTTCAAACCCCACCAGCTTCCATTCCCCACCTCCAGGCTTTCAGACAGCCTTCAGACCCCCCAGTAAAACCCCCACAGATCTACTACAGAGCTCAGCGCTGGATCGTCATTAGGAAAGGAAGAAAAAGAAAAAAAGAGAAATAAGACCCAAAACGTTAGAAATGCAGGAAGTGTCCCACCCTGACTCCTCCCTACGCCCACCTACTGTTCCCTGTCATATCTTTCTTTCTGAAGAATCCAGTTCCTGATCAAACTTCCCCCCCAAATGCAATGCCATCACAGGGTCATGACCATTCTTTTAAGTTTCTGCAGAAACAGTGTTTAAAATACACTGTTAGAAATACTTTCTAACCATTCTAAGAAAAAAAAAAAAGAGAGAAATCAAAATGCAGGCTCAATGCTTAAGGAGAATATTACTGTCTTACGTCTTTTGCACATGAGTATTTCTGCCTAGTGGGAAAGTGTCAATCTGCAGTAGGGGGAAAGTGCAATGCAGAATCAAATGCAAGAACATAAAAAAGGTATTTAATTTAAATGAAGTTACTGAACATGTGGGGCAAGCAGTGGCCCAGCATTTATTTTGCATTCAGTGTGGCACTACACAGGGAAATTGCTATGTTGGGGTTGGTTGTTTTTT
>VZRH01003771.1:265429-304333 GCA_013397555.1 Urocynchramus pylzowi | reverse complement strand
AACCCAGACTGGATCAATGACCTTTTCGGTCAATGGGGAATAACAGGATGGGTTGCATCTTTGGTTAAGGGAATATTGTGGATTTTCATTGTGATTGTTATTGTCCTGGCAATGTTCTCATGCCTTGTTCACTGTTTTAAAAGAACTCTAGGGAACGCTTTTTTAATAAATACAGAAAGTGGAGTTGTAGCAGGTACAAGGCCTGCAAAGCCTAAAGTCAGCACCCTAAAATGCCAAGTCGTGTTGACTAGGACAAAAAGAAGTCCCTCTTCTGTCTTTGGATCCTTGCTTATCTATCTGTAAGGCTAGATAGGCTACTTTCCCTTTGACCCTTACCATTGGATAAGTTTCCAAAACCCCTAAACCCTATAAAAACCCCTACTTTTGCCCAGTTTGTCAGAAGGGCTGTCCCTGGAACCCTTCGCAGAGAAGCTGTCTCTGAAGATCCGAATAAAGCTACAATCTGCGGAACTCCAAACATCTCTTCTCCTGTCTTCTCCCTGTGTCTGCTGCCTGTGAGAGCTTAGCAAGCAAAAGAGCTAGAAATCACTTATCGGCTGATAATCACTAAGAGCTGAAAATACTATAACTTGCTAAGCTGCCTGTGTTGGGAACTGCTTAGGGTCTCGGATAGGCAGTATTTGTGTATTTGGAATGTCAGGGGTATGAAGTCAAATAGCATGCCACCAAAACTAAATTTCTTCTGGCTTACATGAAGAAAACTAAGCAAGATATGTGAGCCTATGTGAGATTCCCTCATGCATGATATGCTTATTTGTCTTGTCAGTGGACTCAGGTTTCCAGAAATGGAGTAATTTCTTTTGATCCCACAACAGACAATTTTTTTTATCTTGGTCCATTATTATTCTGAAATAATTGAACATAGTATTGCTGGAGCCAGCTAGGTTGGTTTTTATCCAATTTCTAACATTGTGGCAGATGTAGTCATTCATATTATGTATCTGCATGTTTCTTATATGTAAACAAAAAGGTTTAACACATCTTGCAATCCTTTTTTATCTCTAATGTAAACTTAAACCTGATTATAAACTCTCTATTTTCATGTGAAAACACTGAACTAAATATTAGCAATAATGCAGTTAGTTCTTTTGATGCCATGGTCAAAGATGCAGGACAGTTTTTAAAAAAATCAGGATTTTCATTTTTTTTGCTTGTTGTGTTTGTTTTATTTTAATGAAAGGAAATCAAGATATCTGTCCATTGTAAGATATTTATCCTTGTCTTGTAGACTTCAATATTTGCCCCCTTGTTTTTTCTTCTAGTCCTCCTGAAAATAGCAAGGTTTATTTTTTTGTAAAATTTTCTACCAACCTACCTTCTGATAGTTTATAAATCAAAAATTATATGTAATACATTTACTGGCAGGTAAAAGATCTGCTGTATTGTATGAGAATAAGCACTTGGCAACGTAGACATGGAACATCTTTCCAAATGTACTTAAGATTTGGAATACCACATTATTCCAATTTCTTGAATTACCTTTGGCATTTGTTGCAAATTCCTGAGTGGATGAATGACACAAATGTCAGGATGTTTCAGTAATGCTTTAATATGAAAATACTCTGTGCATTGATAGCAGGTGTTATTATAAATTCTAGGTACTAAATTCCTCAGTCTGTGTCAGAATGGTATTTTCTTTCATTCAGATAAAAACACATCTCCAGTCAATCTCATGCAGGAGATCTTTAAAGAATTCCATCATGGCAGCTGTTTATTATGGACATAAAGTTCAGTCAGGAATCACAATTGTGCAAATATAGGTAGATTGCTGATGACAGGCCAGAATAATTGCCTGAGCCATCGGAACAGGTAACAGCAATTCTTTTAACTTTGTTTTTAAAGTTGGTGAGAAATACATGATGTAGTCCTATTCAATCACTTCCATGTCATGAACTGTTCTAGAATAAACCTAGATGCAGCCAAGTCAATCCTCTTTTGCAAATTGCATACTGTTTCTATTGATATATTGGAAAGTGTGATGAGGCATGAGTCTGAGGTGGTTCTGGATGTAACAAGTACAGTGATACTTGTTCAGGTGCCTCACAGAAAACAGTAGAGGAGACAGAGCAAAGACAATAGCCCTGAGTGCAAAGTTAGAAGAATGGTGGAAGCTGATCAGTAGAACAAATATTTGTGCTTAGGCAGGTCCTTTGGATCTTATGGAAGCAAGTAGTGGGGAAAAAATGCATGTGGATGAATACTGCTACTATGCTATTCTTCTTACATTCAGAAGCTGATAGTAAAGTAGAAGTTCAGTAAAACACCTAGATAGTATCTGCCTTCTGATCAAAGTATGGTATGTCTGAAGCTTCTATCTACTCAAGTGATGCTATAGTGATTTTATCTAGGTAGGAGGTCACTGGGAAAGTTGTTTTACTCAGAATTTGGCAACCTACAGCATGAGGTTTTGATACAGACGCTTTCGTCATGATCCCTTAATTAAAGAAAAGAAAGGAATGAAGGAAATAAGGGAAGGGAAGGGAAGGGAAGGGAAAAAAGAACACCATCCTTTTGAGGAGATACCACCTGTCTCTTTATCCTTAAGTGTGTATATGGGTCTTTCACCTTTATTCTAGCCCATCAGCGTTGGAAGGGTTCAAGATGCCTGTCTTCCTTTCCTCTTTTCCTTGAGCTCTAGTGATTCCTATGACTCAAATTTAGAGAATTTCATGTTCAACATGAACATGCTCCATGAATCACTCCTTCACTTAAGGATTTTTAGGACATCTAGCTCTTTTCCCACTTGGAGCCCAGAAGGCTAACCTTAAACCTCAGTTTGTAAATCCTCTAAAAGTAGTGCTGTACTTAACTTATAGGTCTTGTTCTAAAGATGTGAAATATTGTCTTCGTACAAGTTATAGCCAGCCAGTCTTCCTTTACTTGAGCCTTCCTTTGCACCTCAGATACAATCACGGTTTCATGAAAGGAGACATTAGTTCTATTAAACCACAATTTCTAATAGTGGGCCTTTTGTTTGGGGTGTTAGAGGAATAGAACAGTAACACAGTCTGTCTCTTTGTGAACTTTGTACTATAGATCGTAAAACAGATTAGCTACATTTCCATTAAAGTGTATTAACAGTAGGAGTGGGGTTGCATAATTCAGACAACCTCCCATTAAATTCTTCATTTAAACCATAGTGGAGAGGTCAGTGAGAAATAACAGTGTAGAAGGTTATTCTATTCATAAATGTGAATTGGTGTGACTATTTACTATAGCCTCCATGTAAGAAATAAAAGAGAGATGCTGCAAGAAAATTGTTGCCCTTGGTATACAATTAGCAGGCTTCACTGAATAAGAAGGCAAATACTAATTTTTTGAAGCAGCATTCCTATTGACAAAATTGCTGATTGATTTCTAAAAACAAACCCAAAAGACATAACAAACCCAAAGCAAAAGCCAGATGAAACACTGTGGGAACTGAGAAGTGCTTTATCATTTCCTCAATTACTCTGAAAATATATTTGAACATTTCTAAATGGCCCCTAATGACCCTAGTGACTTCCAGAACACTTTTCCACTAGAGTTTTGGAAGAGAAATATTCCAGAATAACGTGGGTCTAGGCTTTCTGTTTTATTATAACAGATTTTCCTCAAGGTAAAATGAATAGTTCTGTTCCTACAATACAAGGGTTTGAAGTAAGCCTGGTCTCACTCTCTGAAAAACCAAAAGCATTTTGCATGCTGTGTTGGAAATCAGCTTATTTCTACAAGGTTTCCTTGGTAAAGACTCTTAAAATAGAGAAAAATATTTTGAAAATATAGACTTACAGCACTATGAATGCAAATGAATAGCTATGATTTTGAAAACTCTTTTACTTAACTAATTAAATTGTGATGTTGTGAATGCCCCATCTCCTAGAAGTATTCAAACTCAGGCTGCACGGGGCTTTGAGTCACATAATACAGTGAAAGTAGTCCCTANACTAATTAAATTGTGATGTTGTGAATGCCCCATCCCTAGAAGTATTCAAACTCAGGCTGCACGGGGCTTTGAGTCACATAATACAGTGAAAGTAGTCCCTACCCTTGGCATGGGGATTGGAACTAGATGAGCTTTAATGTCCTTCCCTGTGAGAGGAAGGACATTAAAAATGGTCCATCCTGGAGAGGATGTGTGAAACAGCCACACCTCAGGTAACAGTACTGGCCCCTAGACACTGAGATGCCAGGATAGATGACATCCAGTCAGGTTATGGTGAGAGGTGGGTAAGGAGAAAAGAATGATGGGAACATTTATGTAAATTAAGTTATTCCTTATTAGGTTATGTTCTGAACCTTGCCCTCTGATTGGTTCCATATAAGGTATTGTTTCTAATTCCCTTTGTTCTCTGGTTCCCTGTCCTGAGTTAATATATATATATATAAGGTTGTGTTCGCTTCATTTTGTGGTCTTCTGAAGTAGCTCTACATAGTGTACAGTTTATGTTTTATTTGCACCCTTTTATTTTTCTTTATTAAACTTTGATTTTCAGGCACTCTAGTCATTCCTGTCCCTATTTTATTTTGTTGCCATGTTCCTGGCTGGTCCAGTCCCAGGGCTGCACACAGTGGTGGCAATGAAGGGCTCATCCACCACATGACACAACCCAAACATTCAGTGATTCTATTATTCTATTTTAAATTGCATGAATAGACTAATAAGCCTGCAAGATTAATAGGAAGGTTTCCCTAAAGTTCAGAAGGAGTGGAATTGTGACTGAGGCCAGCTCTGACTCCTGTGAGTATCCACAGGGGTTGCTACACTCAGCTGAAATAAACTGCCCTAAAAGAAAACATTTCTGAGGCAAGGGGACTCAGTATTACAGGCCTTGGATCCAATTTGTAAGATTAACAACATACCTAAAATATATGTACCCAATCTCACTGAGCTTTTGCTATATCTCCATAAGTACAATCCACAGTGGAGAATTTAATTCCAGGTCCTATTAACAAATTCTATGTGAATCTATGTGGCTATATTGCTGTTCTACATTGAATTTCAATTATAACTTTTTCCCTGGAAGTCAGATGGACAGATTTCTTCAAGTATACATCTGGTATCATGGGATCATCACAGTCAACAGAAAGAAAATCCATCAGGTTCCATATATTTTTTTAAACTGTTCTTTTCATATTTTTTCCTTTTTAATTGACATATTGAGCAAATAATCCTGATGTTATACAAACTGCACAGACACAAATATTCTGTCACACAACTGTCAGTACAGCCCAAAATCATTAATAGGAAGAGTAATTTCTCAGTAAAATCTTGATGTCTTAGTTCTAAAACCTTTAGTCACGCAGAATCATGAAGTGAAAATGAGCCCAGAAAGCCACCTGTTACATTACACTGCCCTTCCATTATACTGCCACAGAGTGGCAAGACATGATATTTAAAATGAAAGCTTTTTCATTTAAATGCTTCTGAAGATTATAAACAATGCAGCTTCATAAGTAAATAGTGTTCAAATATTATTCTTTAATGCTCCGACATTCACCAACCCCTAAAACCAATAAGGAAAACCGGAGTGATTTAGGATAATTCTCACTAGATAAAAGCTGATGTAAGCCCACTGATCTTAACACATACACATCACAATGTCTATCAAAAATCTATCAGCCAATGATTTTATCAGCTATAGACAAAGAAAGGAAAAATAATATGAAATCTGAATGCTTGCAAACAGCAGCTGACTGAGGCCAAGATAAATGAAAATATAACTTTCTTTACATTATATTGGGTTCTTTTCAGTGAAGGGAAACAAAGAAATGCCAAGCTATTCCTTGAATAAATATTCATATCCAGAATTGTGCAGAACAGCAGTGTCCAGATGACCTGCTGGGAAGCCTTGTGATGCATCCCAAGGCTTCCCTGTGGTCACCTAGCCTGGAGACCTGTCTGCAGTGCCACAGTTCCCAGTAGTGGATAGTCTTAAATCTAAAGAAGGATAATATATGGAAAGTTGTGCACACAGCTAAGTTTCTAGATGAAAAATCAGAGAACAATTTCAGACTGTTTACTGTGTGGATTGTTCTAGAAACATACAGCAAAGGAAAGTTAAGATTAGAGAAAAGGTTTAATTATGTGATGAAATCCCTAGAAAAATGTCATAAAAGGGGATAAATCTCAAAATCACATGACTTTTCAAGACAAAAAAGAGTGTTCTTCCACTGTAGGAATTCAGAGCCTTGACAACCTGAAAAGAGGAAAAACTGAAATAATTTCTTTGTTGCAAGTGACAGGGACAGAAACAGTCAGTAACTTTTCTTAGGGGAAAGAAATGAGCTACAGCAGAACTGCATCTCCCTTCCACCTTAGCCAGGGCTTGTTCTAAAGGCTCTAAAGCTTGTCCCTATTAGCTAAAGTATGAAAGCAACATTAGTGATAAATACCACTGTGCAAAGAAAAACTTCAATTTCCAATTTAGTTTGNGGGAGGAAGGGAGGGGAGAGGAAGTTTGCTAGAAAGGAGGAATTCAAAAGAAGACCAAATCATTGAAATCAACATGGCCAAATCTTTGACTAATTAGATTCACTGGACATTTAAGAAAAGGACTCTGCCTTGATTAAAGCAATATATTCAACATGCAAGACTAGAATTCAAACTAGTAAAGAATATGAACGATGTGACTTGAGAACTATGAATGTTTCTGCATTTGGGCCTCCGCCAGATTCAGAGAAATAGAATAGCTCTCTTAGCCAAGAAGTAACTCCTCCTCTGCAGGGTTTTATTGGATGAATAACTGTACAAAAGCTTATGTAGTTTTGTAGTGATTTTCATTTCACAGCAGTTGTGCAGGAGTGTGTATACCTATTAGGGACCTTGGACATTTGTTTTTGAAAGGCATATATTTTCTGTTATCTACATCTAGCAATGATCAGAATATCAGAGTATAATCTTCCTTCAAAGTAAGTGATTTAGGAAGAAAGAACTTTTTGGTAAATTACCATGGCTATAATACAAATTAACTCAGTATTGATTAACTTTTTTTACTTGAGAGTATATCAACATGCAATATTAAAATGTATTCCATTCATTTCAATTTTATTTTTTAAACATCTCAGAGGGTAGAAGAAAACTACTCTATTGTATATTGGGGTAGAACTGCAGCATGGGAGCCTAACATTATATATATTAGTTATATTAGTAGTATATATTAGTATGTATACTAATGTATAATTAATAATTATAATACTTTCCTTTTTTTATTTTTTCAGTCATAGGAGATAGCAAATTAGGCACTGAAGACAGCCTTTTTACACATTTTTAACCTCTGCTAGGACACAGTGAAAATCACATTCCATGTTTCTAAAAGCCAGCTGTCTGAATTTAATTACCCAGGAAACAGAGATCCTGTGTTAACTTCTGATGTTTGATAGAGTGGGTTCCTGCTTCTGATCCAGGTGAGAGGGTTACTGTTACATTTGGCCTCTACTTCAGCAAAAAGGGAGTTTAGCTGAAATTAGTGCATGTTAATAGTGCAATCAACAGTAGTGATTTTCCCTTAGTGAAAAATCTTCATTGGAAGTACAGTTCTACTGGAAATACAGTACTCTGTCATACTCACAAACATGGAATGGTGTTCTTCCTTCATAAATTGATGCAGAACAGTGAGACGTGTTAGAAAGTATACAACAAATTAATGGAATAGGTATCTGTCCACTGTACTAAAAATATATTACCTGTCTGTGAACTTCATAAACTGGATCACAAATACCCTCCTGCCAGGGTCTTATTTGTGTCTGCAGACTAAGAAAACAAAAATACAGCAGCCTAAGAAAATAACTGGATTTTCATCACATTTCATGCTAAAATACCTCACAAATTTCTGAAAAAATATTTAGACATATCTAGAAAATTCAGAGATTTTAGTATTTCCAAAGAAACCCTATGCTAACACTGGTACCACTACAGTGCTTGCACAAATCCCGGGTTTTCTTTTTCAGTTAAAATTGAGGGAAGAAGGTTACTTGATATACGGTGTGCCAAGTTTCCAACAAAAGCTGATAAGAAAGCTATATTCTGTTTCTACCTCTGTGAGTACTCATAGCTTGTTTCAAGATATGGTTAGGCATGCTGCCTCAAATCAAAAGAAATTTTCCATAGCTACTTATACCAGTGATGGATTTTATTTCTTAGATATTATAATATTATGCAATTACCAGCTTAGGAGACTTCAGCAGTTCAGGAGCAAAATTGATGTCATTGGGGGGTGTTGCTGATGTGTGTTCCATGGACTTCCTGATGATGCAAGATGGAAGAGAACATGAGGATGAAATTAAAATTGACACTGGCATAGTAATGTGATTATTGATGCTTTGGAAAATTATAGTGCAACTTAACAAAAAATCTGTTAACAGCAATTTAAAGGGCAATGTATTCTCAAATTTAATGACACAATCACAAATTTATTTGCCTTGGAGTACATAAATACCTAGTAGTTCTTCTCATGTAGGATTTTGGTTCATTTAAGAGGTTAGGTAGCAGTTTAGTAATTAGATTACATAATTTACTACATGGGACTTCCAGTTATGTAAAAATTTAATTCAGTTTTATTACCTGCTTTTCTGAGAGACTTTTGTAGTGGGAATATGACTTTAATAATCTAGAGATGTGTCTTCTGTTGCTAACATTTCTTAGGTAATTATGTCTCTAACAAAGTTAGAGCTTGTGGCCAAAATGAGTAAGCTTGCCCGCAAGAGCATTGCAAATATCTCCCCACTGAATAAATCAGGCATCTTTCTTCCTTTTTGGAAACTGTCAGAGAGACTTATACTGGTACATTGCTTCCAGGCATCAGGCTTAACCACATGGTGTTAGGAACAGATCACTCAAAAGGGAAGAAGGGAGGGGAGGCAAAGGACATGAAACAGAGAATGAAAGTGAAGTTCTGATAAAAGGAATGGGAAATAGGTAAGAGTGCTAACAGAACAGAGATGAAATATAGAATTCTTTGTAATCTGGTAGGCATGTCATGAGTTTATTCTCAAGGTTGTGAAGTTGGTGCTGTTTTGTTTTTCTCCACCCCATGCTCATAAATGTGTAACACAATAACGTGGTGTGTCTGATGAGGCTGATACTGCAGTGCAGAGCTGTGTCTACCCTGGTGGAGGCTGAGGAAAAGGTGTTACTGACACCCTTGGGAGATGTGGCCAGGGTGGTGAGCCTGTCTAATCACGGAGGAAGGGGAAAGACAGGGCACTGTAAGCCTGGATCATAACCTGGGGATTTGGACTTGCAGAACTGCTTCCAGAAGAGAAGAAAAATGTTCTAGGAGATCACACATATTCTTATCTCTTTCTTTCCCTTTTCCCTTCATCTCACAGATCACACATATTCTTATCTCTTTCTTTCCCTTTTTCCTTGATCTCAATCTATTAGAAAATAAATAACCTAAAATAAGGAAGCATCCTAAAACTAATTTTTTTTAAGTACATTCGATGTATGAAAGCTATTTTCACATGGTTTAGATGCTGGATGGGATGATGTTGGCATGTTGAGGATCTTCCAGAATAACTGTTATTTCTTCTGTTGGACATAGAAAATCAGGTGGACAGGATTTTCTGTAGAGAAGTTTCTGGTGCTCTGCATCTCATTGTGTATCTGTGTGTATGTGTGTGTGTGTGTGTGTACATGGCATGTGTGTGTGTGTGTTGTGTGTGAATAAGTTGTAACTAAAGAAAAACTAAAAACTAAAAAAACCAGCTATGTGGTTGTCTCAGTCATGCCAAGGTTGAAAGCTTTTCTTAACAACCTTCAATTGTGAGTGCAAACAAGTGTAGCAAGCAAAATATACATTCAGAGAAAAAATTGTACTCCTATGTGTAGGTGGAGTGTTAACTCTAGAACTAGCTAGGAGGCCAACAAAATATGGCAATAGTAGATTTCACTGTCTCAAAAAAGAGATACTTTGTTAAAACACTTTGTAAATATCTTTCTGCAGGCTTCGTAAATTGATATCAAAAACTTCCTTTTGGTCAAACAAAGTATGTAACTATCCTCCCTAATAATGCGCATGTGCCTAGCCAATCGTGCAATTGTGTATTGTTGAGGTTTTTTGTTCGTTTTATGTTACTCATCCAAGCTGTTTGGGGCAGAGGAAGTTTTAGCCATTACAACAGAGAAAAGGAAGAGGATTTTCTTTGAATATAGGCAGAGCCATAGTACAAACATTATTTGACATCTTTACTCTTTTGTAGCCCATGGAGTCATCTTGAAGCTTTTTTTTTTTCTTTTTTTGGTTGCAGTTCATGATGTGTTAGAGATCTAACTGTTTAGTGCTCACAGACTATCAGAAATCTATTACTTTAAACAGAACAAGAGGAACAAAATCTCATGCAGAAGAGACAGAAAACTTTAGCAATGACAGGTCAAATGCCTTTCCAAAGGTAATGCAGCTTCTAACACTACTGGTAGCATCCATATTTCTTGAATCTTTTAAATCTCACTATAGTATCTTAGTCCCAGGGCATCTTGCTGTTTTGCTATTTTTTTGAGATTTGTTATTTGTCTATTGAGTTCCATGCCAGGCAAATCTAGCATCTTCATTTTCTAGCCTTGTATTCCATCCTGTCCTGTCCAAACTGATTCAGCCATCCCTTGAAATTACAACTGTGAAACTGCTAAATTAACCTTACATTTACCCCCTCATTTTAATAATCATAATAATAGTAATAGCAATAGTAATAATAACAATAAAAATAATAATAGAAAAATATTGCTTTCTTTGAAAAATTGCAGTAAATTTAACTATTCACAGCTAGGAATAAATTAGATCATCAACTACTACTTGTAAAAAATATTTAAGGATAATACAGTTGGACATTATGCATTATAGATAGAAATGTGTTTTCATTAAAAATAATGTGCTGTAACATCAGAAATAAGGCTGATATTTCCTTCTTATGACCTAGAATATTTTTAATTGTCCACTTAAGGACACTATTTGGCTTAGGCTCCAGCTACTTTCTCTTCCCCTGAGATGATGTAAGCACTATATCTATTCCCATATCCATATTTAAAATGAATCATTTTCTGAGAGAGTAAGATGAACTATTACAGAGGAAGCAGAAAGCCCATGCTACCACAGCTGAACAAAAATATTTTAGCAGGACACCAGCACTACAAAGAAGAGTCTCCCCAGAGCTTCTTGCTTTATTCACAGCTAGAATGACCTAAAAATAACATATTGCTGCATAGAATCACAACTATATTATTCCCCTTTGCAGTGTTACCAACACTTCAAGATAAATTAAAGAAGCCATTCTAAATTTAATTTTCAGAAGCTTATCTTTCCTCTTCTCTGACTTCTGCTTTATAATCTACTCTTACTTTTTTCTGTTTAATTAAAAAAATACTATTTAATTCCCCACATGTCTGTCTTGATAATGACATATACTTGAAAAGGCACTTTTTGATGCACACCCTCTCCTGTAGTTCTATTTCATAAAGAAATTCACAAGGTTTTTCTAGGACCCAGACAGAAGCTTAGCAGTTTCCTAGTTTCTAAACAGTAGATGGAGAGAGTAGCATGGAGGTTAATTATAGCATAAAGTAGGATTTTCTGACTGGACAGATTTTCTTCTATTTTGATTCACAAATTTTCTTCTATAAGGATTCACTTACTTTAAAAACCAGCATGGTACACCCACTTGTTAAAGGTCAAAATTATTTTATGGTAAATCAATGTCACATAGATTTTTGTGCTAGGCAATTATTTTTAGCACCTTATTTACTGCTACAATGCTAATGGTACCTAAAAAAAAAGGATGTGTATGTTAATTAATGTTCACTGGACTTTTTTTTTTTCAATGTAACCTCTTATTTCTGATTTGCACTGTATAATGCTCATCACTCAGTGCCAAGAACCTTATGGGTATCAGCAGCATCTTCTGGAACATCAGTGGCCATATTCAGTTGCTGTACAGTGTATATGGAAGAGTCATCCTCTGCTAGGAAATGATAAAACTGTGTCATTTGATTGCAGTTGCATCCTCACTCATGCTAAGGTGCTGGCTTTAAAGGGTTCTAATCAATACATCTAACTAATAATTTTTGTTGGGTTTTTTTCAGGAGACAAGAGTTGAGAGACAATAAGTAAGAGCTCAAGTCTCTGCACACTTTGCAATGGTTTTTGTGCATGTGCATTTACTTCCTCTATAAAAACTTTGTGAGAGTTTAAATAAGACCCTGAAGAGGAAGAGTATAAACTTTTCCTCAAGATAGAAAAAAAATCCTCATCATTTCCTGTCAAAAAGTAAACCATACTTCCACAGAAGAAACAGATACGCTTTTGGGCAAGACTGGTGGTGAATGTCTCCTGTCTCCCTGCAGCCTCTCAGGGCCCCCGGCCAGCCCCGGGTCGGCAGACACCAGGGGGGCTCCCCCGATGCGTCCCACAGCAGGGGGACACTCTGGGGACACTCAGAGGGGGGACACTCTCTGTGCCCCAAGGGTACTGATGGCAGCTGGGCTAGTCACCTTTGCAGCAGGAGAGACACTGGAGACATTGGTGAAGGAAAAAGGCCGACCCTCAGCAGGGGCTATTCCAAGGTTTATTCAGAGCTCCCGAGGGACTCCTGTAACCTCAGGGGGCCTCCTGCTCAGAGCAATGGGAGGTATGCCAAGGTCACATTTAAAGGGAGGTGGAAACAGAAGTAGATAGCATTTGTTGACCAATAAGGGTGCTAAAGGGCTGGAATCTAAAGGAATGGACATTTCGGACAACATATAGGATAACTCTTGGGGGGCTGACTCCTGGCCTCCAGCTAATCACACGACGGATTTGGCCGAAGGTTCTGGATAGAGAGGATGGGATGCTGAGTGATTGACAGAGGGCCAGGGCAGGGGGTTTGGGGATGATCTCAACCCAGGAGAATGATAACACAGGTATAGGGAAGGGGTACAGTTTGGGGTAAACTACTTAGGAAACTAAGGGAATACAAAAAACTATTACAAAGTATTACAAAGTATAAAAGCACACTACAACAGGTGAAGGTGTAGAACTTTCTTGTTACATGAGGTCGCTGGCTGGAGACAAGGACAACACAAGCTCTCAGAGATCCATGCAACAGCAGCGATGGTTTGTTATGGAAGATTCCTTATATAGGGGGTTTGAAACTCCAGGGTTTAAACAGCTGATTGTTTGGGATCTTTCTCCACCCAGATCTCTGGCCAGTGGTGCTTCTGCATCTGTATCATAAGCTTGAACAGGGTTGGCTGAGGGTCCCCTGTATAGGTTTGAATCCAACCTATCCAGGGACTTATTTATCTGTTTTCTGGAACAAACCAGGCTAGTTGAATTGGATTTGTGTTATGGCTAGATTTACCTTGTCCAGCTACAGACCAGCTGTACTGTGACAGTACTGGGACACTTTCTCAGTTTCTGTAAAGTAATCTCTGAATGAGTTGCCAAAAATAAGAAAATGCTTGAACTTGGAGGATCTGGTGCAGCTATAGCTGTTTGGGTACTATGGACTTTATCAAAGTACTATGGCCTATATCAACTATTTATTCATTTAGATTATTTCCATTCCTATTTCCAGTGTTCCGAAGTGCTTCTATTTGGATAGGGGGAGGAAACTTCATTACACTGCCCCCCAAAGTCATCTCTGCTTCTTGCACCAGAGTGAGGCATCTACTGGAAGAAGAAAACCCCCACACTGCAATAACTACTAATGTCAATGTTTAAATAATCATCTCTAAGAATGTGCATTAATTCCTCATGGATATAAATGAAGTATATAACCCCATTTCATGCTAATGTTTCACATTTGTTCTTTTTGGTCTTATTTCTAATCCAGACTGCTGCAATTTGGGGAGAGAGAGGGGGAGGAAAGAATGAAGGTGGGAATGGAACACTAATTTCTTATGAAAAGTATGTCTAGCATGTATTAACTGTACCAAAACTCAAGGCTGGAACATGAGCTGAGCCCCTGTATGGCTGAGATGCCATTAAGCTTGACATTTCTAGGGCTGCCTGGAGTTGGGATTAATCTCTGACTTGACACTCTTGTGGGTTAAAGGAGAGGAAGAGCAGTTAAAAAGAAATGGAAGAGGTGGTTTGTACTCAGTTACAGCAAATCAAATTGATCAGCTTTTTCTTCGAATGCTAAATTTGCAGAAATTTCCTAGAACCAGCACATTGCACTGGTGTATGTAGAAATGAGGGCAGAATTGAATGAGTTTTCAGAGGCAGACTTGAAGTCATGTGAAATTATCTCTAACAACTCCACTCTAGTTTACATTAATCTGTTAATGTACTGTGTGTACATTCTGTGGTACTACTCCAGATAGAACTGTAGTTTTTCTTTGTTGAAATAAGAATCCACTATCACCTTCATCATACCCCTGCTATTTATTTAACTTATTGCACTTCAACTGTTTCCGTGGCTTTTTGGGCAAGGAAAAGGGATTTTAGGGCTTTGGGATGATTGGCTGAAGGATCAGGGTCACAGGTAGTGTTTTCTTCATGACTTTCAACAGCAGCAAAGAATATTGAAAGGAATGGGCAGAGTCAATAGATTAACATGCTACTCCAAGGCTGGTGTCACGGGCAGAATTTGGGGGTTTTTTGATCATAGGATGATCTATACAATGCCAGGCTGGCTGACACCTGATGGGATGCACCTTTCTCAGAGGGGAAAAAAGGGTTTTTGCACAGGAGTTAGATGGGCTTATCAACAGAACTTTAAACTAGACTGGAATGGGGAAAGGAAAAAGACCAGACTTGCCACTCATAAGTAATGGGGAGGGATATGAAAGTTTGAGGGACTATATGTTGGTGAGATCCTTCAGTCTTCTCCATGGGGTGTTGGCTGCAATGAGATGCACTTGAGCAACACATGCAGCATGAGTCCCTGAGATACATCAGTGTCATCCCTGGTGGAATGAGTCCTCTGACAGAAGTGCATTGCTGGATGGTTATAGGCAATTCAGGAGGGATAGGCAGGGCAGAAGAGGCAGTGGAGGTCACGGTGGTAGGGTGGCATTGTGTATTATGGAGGGGCTGGAATGTGTGGAGCTCACATTTGGCAATGGCCTAGTTGAGAGCCTCTGGATAAGTATTAAGGGACAAGCAAGTAGGGCAGATTTCCTCATGGGAGTCTGCTATGGACCACTGAGACAGGGTGACAGCACTGACTAATTATTTTCTAAGGAACTAAGAGGCACCTAATTCAGCCACCCTTGCCCTTATGGGACAATCTATCTTGCCAGATATTAACCAGGTATTATTAGTATGGGAGTTATTGCCATGTTATTAGTATGGGAATAACACACAGGTGGTACAAGCAGGTCCAAAACACCCCCAAAAGACTTGTGTTATAACTTAACTGGAATGACATAGGTGTGTTAAAATGAGTCCAGAGGAGGGTCATGAAGATGATTACAGGGTTAGAGCACCTTCCCTGTGAGAAAGTGCTTAGCTAATTGGCATGTCTCATCCTAGAGAAGAGAAGAGAAGACTCCAGGGACCCCTTATAGCAGCCCTCTAGTACTAAATGGGCCTACAAGAAAGCTGGTAGAGGGAATTTTTGAATGGCATGTAGTGATAGGATGGCTTTAAACTGGAAGATAATTGGTTTCGATTAGACATTAGGAATAAAGTCTTTACTTTGAGAGTGGTGAGGCACTGCCAAAGGTTTGCCAAAGAAGCTGTGGATGTATCATCCATAGAAGAGTTCAAGGCCAGGCTGGATGGATCTTTGAGCCACCTGGCGAAGGGGAAGGTGTCCCTGCCCATGGGCAGGTGGATTGGAATGACATGATCTTAAAGGTCTCTTCTAATCCTAAGGATTGTAGGAGTCTATGATTCATGGTACAGGTATTAAAGGAGGCAACTATGAAAGGTGCCCTTCTTGGTTTAAAGAGAGCCTTCTTTTTTAAAGAGAGGTTCTAATGAGTGAAGTAGTGACTGGTGGCCATCTTTGCCACAGTAACTGTGAAGGAATCAAGTCTGAAATCTCTGATGACAGGAGGAAAAGTGGCAGCAAAATGTCAGCCCTGCACAAGAGGAGAGCAGACTGCTCAGGGAACTAATTAGAGAGGTCCCTGAGAAAATGCTTTAGAAGGTGCTGGGGTACATCAGTGCTGGTCACTTTTTAAACACCACTTCCCCAGAGCACAGGAACAGGTAATTCCAATATGTTAGAAGTCAAGTAGGGGAGGCAAAAGGCCAGCTTGGCTGAGTAGGCACCTTCTTCTGGAACTAAGCTAAAACCAAGAAAGTGTACGGCCAATGAAGGAAAGCTCATGAGACATGGAGGGCATACAGAAATATTGGTCACCACTGTAGGGAGAAAATTTGTGTCTGAAAGTCTGTTGGAGCTGAAGCAGACCAGAACTGTGAGGGACAGTAAAAAGTGCTTTTTAAGTGTGTTAGGAGCAAAATAGCAATAGGCAGAAATAACATTGTCCCAAAGATCTGACTGATGTAATTGTGAGGCCTTTCTTATTCATTTTTGGATGATCTTGGGCATCTGGAAATGTCCTGGTCAACTCGACACTGGCAAATTTCCAAATTCCAGCTCAGGTCATTCTGTGATTTACAATTCACTTCCAGGACCCTGCACACAGGTTCAGAATTCTCTCAAATTGTTATGTAGGATGTGAGCAGATATAAAGAATTTTCTTCTACTCTCAAATATTCAAATATCAATCCTAAATGTGTGATTTTTCGACTGAATGGAATCTGAATCCTTAAAAGCAGATTTTTCTTACACTGTTCTCACTGTTGCCGTATTTTAGTATGTTATAACCCTGCACAGAACCTGGAGGACATTGCAGAAATAAGATGCAAGCTGTGAATCATAGGAATCTTATTGTAGATGCTAGTAGAAGTTGTTTCAGTACAGTCACAGAGGACTGTAAGGCTGTATTAAATACTGCCCACTAAACTGTAATACAGTTAACTATTTCCTGTATTTTGACACATGATTTATTGACTAACATGTTGTATGACACAGAAACAAAATATAGAACTCAGCTTTACAAAATGTGAAAAGCAAATCTGGCATATATTAGAAATCATATATCAAAATGCAGAAGACACAGCAGAAATATAGAACTTACACATTAAATTAGTCATTTGAAATAGGAAAAAAAAATATTTCTAAAACCACTCAACACAGTGCCACTTTCAAAACATAAAGCTGGTGAGCAGCAAGAAATTTGGCAGGATGTGCTTGACAACGTCATTCTGCCTTAGGAAAAATTATTGTAATAGAAATATTCCAGTATTTGCTTCTCAAGGGCAGACAATCCCAGAAACCTCTGAGACACTGAGGTCCCAATAGGCACAAAATGTATGATGAAGAATAAAAGAAAACCTATCCTTTTTAAGAACAATCACAAAAGTATACTTTATAGCAACTGGAATTAAACACAAGCAATTTTTGAAATTGAATCATAGCTGTGTTCAGGGAGAGGGCTTAGGGATTCAGAGACTTTGCAGGAGATATTTTTTTATTGAAAACTCATACATGTTCACTTTAGTTCAAAAGAAACTTCTAAACAGAGAAGAGAAAAATTTGATAAATTTTGCTCCATTTTAAAGGTAGTGAGTGAAGAAAATAAGCCTCTCTCACAAGCATGTAAATCAGTGAAAATGCAGTGTCTAAAGTAACTTGTTCCTCTTGTTTACTTAGTGTGTCTTCTGTTCATGCCATTCATATGTTAACTTTTTCATATCTTGTTGTTTGGTTTGGCATTTAAGCTCAGAGAAAATTCATGCTATTTTGCTAACAAAAGCATTAAAAAGTGAGATACTCCAAATTTTTGTTTACCTCCTAAGATGCATCAATTCTTATCTAGAATTATTACATCTGGTAGATCTTTGTTCTTTCAAAGCTCTGTTTACAATCACTGTGAATTTCTTTGCAGGACAACCAAGACTGTTTTTGTTAGTCAAAAACAGCAACCTGTCCTACAATCTCCCTATTGTGTTTGTAATCAAGAGGGACCTAAGAACAAGGAGGAATATATTTTCCCAAGGTACTGATAATGTTTTCTTTTTTTTGCCCTGCCTCCTTGTGCAATATGTGTACCTGATTATGTGTCGGCAGAGTAGCTGCGCAGCCTCTGTCATTGCCATAAGACAATTCTGTATGACAAGTACAAAATATGTTGCCATAGCTTATTGGAGTTTACCAATATTGCAGATGGGATGTGCCTTGGCTTGTCTGGCCCTTGCTGCTGAACCAAGCATTGGCAACTGTGGTGCTTCACCCCAGAGACACCTTTGGCTGGCTGGATGTTGCAGCTGGGCAAGCGGAGACGAGTCCAGGCATGCCGGAGCTCCGGTGGTAGCGGGATGGAGCTTCCTCCCGGAGGATCCGCTCCTCAGGATTCCCTCAGATGGAGAAGTTTTAGGGTGATGATGAAGGAAAGGAGTCGGTTCTGATGGAGGGTTTCAATCCAGGGTTTTTATTCTGGCCCGCAGGCCTCTGAATCTTGTAACAGCTCCAACAGAACTCCCGACCGCGTGGCTTGCTCGTCCTTTTACCTGGGGGAGAGGGGAGGGAAGGGATGGGGAGCCCACCAACCAGGTAGATGGGAGGAGGTCTCCAGGGATAAAGGACACCTGGATGGCCCAATGCCTCCTGGGGGATAGAGGGTATTTTTGAATTTACCAGTCACTCGATGCCCTTCTGGAATTTCAGGATTGACAGGCAGTGCTCGGCAGGGGTCAGGGTGGGGAAGGATGGGTGATTGACACACCTGGGAGGGAATTTTCAGGGGAGGAGCCTGGGGTTCAGAGGCAAACCATGAAATCACACCACAACAATAGCTTGTTTAAATTTTAACCTTGAATCAATTTCAATTTTTACTTTGAATCTGATATTTCTTTTAAAATAATTCCTTGATTTATACATACAACAAAAAGAGAGGCATTCAGTAAGCAAAAGGTTAGAAAGGGATGTTGCCTATTGTAGCTCTCAGATGCTCTCAGAATATTCCAGAATGGATGTCTAAGACTTGTACAGCAGTAAAATCAATGTGCAGGAGAGGAGCAATCAATCCCTTCTGTGGAACAAAATAATTTGCATGCACAGGCTTGTTCATGAGGCTGCCTGCTTTGCATGTTGGGCTGGAGTGAGAACAGTGAGTGCACAGCCCATGTACCTGTATATTAATGACATGACCTTTGCTACCTTTTGAAATGTTATCCTGGAAACACTTAATCACAGAATTAAAGAAACCACTGGGCCACTTCAAACTGATACCAGACAGTTTATAAGGAGGAGATACTCTAACACCGGCAGCATTGTTAAACACTTTGCATTTCTCCTTACAGAGAAACAGAAAAAAATCAGTTCAAGCCTGAGATCAGTTTACAAGTAATGACAGAGTGAAATAGATATGTACAGATTAGAGAATTGCTTCTTAAGAGCTTAAATCCACTTAATGCAGACAAAGAATATTGCCTTGATAAAATTAATCTGTTAGTCTTAGAGGCTGCAAGTGAGGAAATAAGCAAAGGGGTAGTTGTTTCTCCTGCTTTGGGATTTGGTTTAGGGGATTTGAAACTAGAGAAATAAATATCACTATTTTAATTGTGTGAGATAAAAGCAAACCAAAACATTATGAATTAACTTAAGAGTGATTTGTTTCATTTTGGGGGAGTCCAGGCTACCTTAAGAAAAACAGGAGGTAAGAAGTAGAGAAAAATATCAAAAATAGTGGAGAAAAATTTAACTTCAAAACCTTCTACACTACTTTGAATGCAGTAAAATACCTGTCAAATATCTGAACATCCATGAGTATGATTGACTGCAGATAAAAAAAAAAGCAAATCGGAATTTTCAGAGTTCCTAGTTGCTCTGTGTTAGTAGTTATCCACCATCTGTATCAGCATGGGCCCATTACTTGATGTGCCAGCCCCTGGCCCTTTTATGAGTGGTCATCCTGGTACTCATCATATAAGATCAAATGTTTATAACACTAGGCTGGTAGTAGTGGAGAAGTTTGGGGGGCAGGATATTCACACAATGAAAAATAAAGAATCTTAGTGCTGACTTGGCATCAGAAATGAGCAGATGTTTGGATTTATGGGTGAAGAGGTCTGCTGCAGGCATAGGCCCCATCTCTCTGCAATCACAACAGATTTGCAGCTGGTCTGACAGTCCTCCTAGAGGTGTGGTACAGTGCAGAGAGCTAACTGGCCCATCCATTTTAAAGGCATTGGAGGCATAGCTGAATGTCATGAAGAAAAGTACATTTCCCACTAAACAGCCAGATTTTGCATGTGTGCATTCATACTTGCTATTACTATGTTCTCATTTTGATGTTATTGTCACAATTGCATTATCAATGTTTTATTGTGATGCCTTGATGCTCTACCGGAATGGAAGGTGAAATTACTTGGGAATCTAAGTTGGTCTGCTTTTATCCAGTGCTTGATTCACTTCCAGGTTGTTGTTTTCATATTCAGAACAGCAGAGGAAAAAGCAATGCAGTTAATTTTTCAAGACCTGCAACTTATACAGCAGAGATAGTTTTTTTCTGAAGATGTAACATTACCAGGAGAAATTATAAGAAAGATGGTAAATTCTCCTGCATACAAAAAAAGCAAATTTAAAAGCAAATAGATTTCATGGAGAAGACAAAAGTATGCAGGAATATGAAGAATTCAGTAGTGATCTTAAACACTCTAGTTAATGTGAGTTTCATTCAGCTCCAGAATTTTTTGGTTTCAACTATCCAGGTAAATATCAAAGGCTGCATCTTTGGGTTAACAAAATAAAGAGGATAAACCTCTTTATTCGTCAGGGGTCCATTTGTTTTGCACTTTTTATGTTATTACTAACAGGGGAAGCATTCTCTTCCACTGGTTCTTCTTTTTTTGAGTCTTTATCAAGTATATAGGAATTTGTAGTACCTGAAAGCTACATCATGGGAGACAAGTTTATTTTCTCACTTTTCTGTAAGAGCAGGAGAGTGGACTATTCATGTTAGGGCACACTTTAGCTTTGGACACTAATTGAGTATCACCAGGTCTTACAAACTAGACATGAATAAAAATTCTCTTGGTAAGAGAATTTGACATTCTTTTTACAATTAATTTTATATTATTTTAAAATATTCNCAATGATATATTATTATTATTATAATATATTATTAATTTTTATATTCTTTTTACAATGTATAATTTTTAAATATGAAATCTAGCTCTCATGCCACAAGTAGAAAACAGTAAAGCACAGTAGAAAACACTAGAGAAAATATATGGAAATATATTTTTTAGAACAGTGGAAAAAACTTAGAAAATGTGATGTTGATACCTACAGTCCACAATTTATATAGTAATCAGAAAAATAAAAAAGTCAGACATACTGTTACACAATTCAGTCAGCTGTACTTTTCATCTAAGCAAGTAATATGACAGCTGGCTAGAGCAGTTTGTGCCTCAGTAGAATAAATGGAAGGCTAAAATTGCATTCACAAGGAAAAGGCATCGGGGCAGGCACATGTGTGCACGTGTACATGGACAGATACGTATGCACATGTACTATCAGATGTGTTACATTGTCATCTGAAGGAATGAGACAAAATAGTAAAGCTGTCTTTGAAGAGGAGCTTCTAACTGGGTTATTTAATCTGGCTTTTGTGTCTTTGTCATGAGGTAACACAGATAAAGCCACTGACTCCTGGCTTAATGAGATCTGTGCTCTAGGAGAAATCCCAAAACACCATCTGGCTGGCTCTCAGCAGTGTAGAAAAAGTCAACCACTCTACCAGAGGAAACAGAGGATTTAAAGAATTTAAAGAGTTGAGACAGGGGAAAAAGGAGGAAAAGACAATGACCATTGCAAATGAAATTGCTGTCAGTATCCTTCTGATATATTCAAGTATTCTACCAAGTGCTTTCAAAGAAATAATGAAAAAGTAAATAATATTACTGCATCAGACAGACACCACAATCACATTTCTATAAGAGTGAAATGAATATTTTTAAAGAAGTCCTTGAAAACAACCCTCAGCAGTTCAGGGTTTCAGCTAGTCTGAAAACAACTGGGTTTTTTTGCTACTCCTGGCAGTCTCTGGCAGGTCAGTGCAGACAATGCTGAGTTCTTCTGGCTGCCCTGCATAGAACCTTGTTTTCCAGAGTACATTCCACTGATAAATGCTTCTGGTTGAAATAAAAGCCATTACATGGAAGCTAAGACCTCACTGGAGGCTTAAAGTCACAGCTTTTCTTCTGCCCAGGAAAAGTGATTATAGAGTGTCAATATTCACGTAATAAAAAACAGAACTTCTGTTAGTAAAATTAGATACAGTAGAATTAAAAAAACATTGCTATACACTGGAGATAAGGGAGAAAAAGTGAGGTTCTGTAGAACAGCTGTATGGGGTTTTGGTTTTGTGGAGTTTGGAACAAATGTTGCTGCAAGGCTGTGCTAGTCTTCAGTGGTCCCCAAACCAGCCACAGCAGCCCAGCTCTCCTAGAAGGTGGGAGAGGCCCAGGCTCAAAGGGAGTCACATACTTACACCAGAATGTCCTAACAAACAAATAGCCCAGGCTTGCTCAGACAATGGTGTGAATGGATTTGTGTCTTTTTAGGTGAAAAGCCATAAGAATGAGCCAAACTGGAGGGCAGAATTAATGAAAGTGTGGGGAATCTGATGATGTTTTTACTTCTGTAGAAATTAAACTTCCACAATCCCTTAAGTGCTTTTTTCTTGGTGACCAATACAGCAATTAGTAATGTGGTGCACTTAGCCAATACATTTAAGGAAGGAAATGTGTTGTGGTTAAGGCAGTCAACTACCTTTCCATTTCTAGCTCTCCTAAAAAATGTCTGTGTCATCCTGAGAAAGAATTTTACTCCTCCTGCAAGACTTGTCCTGCATCTTCCAGGTATATAATTAATTTGGAATACCAGAAGCAGATCTTTGTGAATGGTACTGTCACTACACAGGTCAGCAACTTTTATTAATTTAGAATATTGGGTAGATGATTTTATGAAAAACCCCAAAAACCTCTGCCTATCCAAACAAACCTACCCCACAAAAAAGAAAAAATCAAAGGAAAACAAACAACTCCCTCCCCCACCAAACCCTCAAAAATAACATCCTAAAACCAAATTAAAAAAAAAAAAGCCAAACAAACAAACAAACAAACAAACAAACCCATAAAATAAAATGGGCATGAGGGAGGAAAGAACCCTATTTTCCTTGTTTGAAATTAGGAAACTTTTGAAAAGATCTTCTTTCCAAAGTCACAGAATTGTTCCTTTGTCTTCCATTTGCCTTTTCCTTTCCTTTTTTTTCTTTTTTTCCCCTTGTTCCCTAAGAGAAGAGAAGCTGCTTTCTCCCACAGTCTGCCCTCAACAAACCTGTCTAGTTTAGTTCCTAAAATCACCTTAGCAGCAAGAGGTGAAGAAAAACAGCTATTTTTTCTTTCAGTTCAATGTGGAAACATCAAACTGCTGTTACCTGAGTTACTGCTCGGGTTACTGTTACATGTTTGAACTCATTGAGCCATATGAAGCAAATTTTTAAAATGTCAAATCTGTACTACCACGTAGTACTGTCCATGGAGACAGAGGGGGTGACATTTGTGCTGTTGTGCTAGTGTTATCTGCCTAGAAAGAGGAATATAACCAGCACCATATTTAAACTGATAAATATGGCGATAACAGGATAAAACATTCCTTAAGCACTTGATAGCATGTACTTACTGCTCCAGTCTCATCTTGGCTGTCATATCAAACAAAGGAAGCCAAGACAGAAGAGTTACAAGAAATAGAATATGTAAGAAGATCAGACAAAAAAAGACTGGCATCCAAATATGTCCTTCTGGAATACAAATTTTCTCCTTAGATACAGGATTCTTCTCTCCCCTCTAAATAAATTCTGCAACACATACAGGTTCTGTAAAAGCCCCCTGTATAGGAGAATAAATCACAGCAGTCCCAGCAGCAGTGGAGCTGCAGTCTGCAGCACAAATCACAGTGGATTTCTTGAGATAAATCTGCAAATAAAAGAGAGCTGTGCTTTTGCTTCCTCTTCCTAGCATTTACAAAACCCAATAACACAAATATAAGCATCTAATATTTGAAACAGAAAATCACTCAGCTGATGGAGGGATCAGGAGCTAATGAAGCAGGAAAACTACTAAGTGCAAATGCATAGAGCTTCACTGGTATTTGTTTGATAATTTTACCCAACAGAGGTTATTACAAAGACAGCTCCAAAGAGATCTCTGCTTAGGGTGGTATGCATTGTCGGGAAGAGAATTGGTTGTATTATTTTCAGTTTAGGGGAGTATTTTTGTTACTTGAAAGTTAAAGAATACATAGGGTGAGCATCTTTGCCAACATCTGGCTGAAAAACCAAGCAATCAAACTTGTTCAAATTCTGCGCAGGTCTTGATAGCATTGACAGTAATTTATTCTTCTCCAAATTATGGATGTATTTCACAAAGATTAAAAACAACATTTCCCAAAGCTTATCTGATGGTAAATAATCAGGGAGACAGCCAGATGCGAGCACAGAGATTTCAAAGAAGGTGAATTGGTACACTGTTATTGCACATTTTCTTGTGCTTGGGTACCCAATCTCTTGTTACGTGATGTCATTGGTTGGAGACAGGGATGACATGGACTCACTGAGTGCCCTGGACAAATAACATGTTTTATTGTTTGGAACCCCTTTTTATAGGGATTTTGAATTTCCTGAGCTCGGATAGTTGATTGGCTGGGATCTCTTTCTGCCTACATCTTTGGCCAGTGGTGTTTCTGTATCTAGGCTTGAACAGGGTTGGCTGAGGGTCCCCTGTATAGGTTTGAAACCAAGCTATCTGGGAACTTGTTTATCTGTTTTCTGGAATGAACTAGGCCAGCCTAATTGTGTTTGTGCTTACCTTGTCCACCTACAAACCAGATGTACTGTGGCAGTACTGTGACAATCTCTAATTAGGATGAGATCATATACAAAGCATAGAGGCAGATTAATTTTTTTCATATCTGTTCACCTAATGGTGATCAAAGGTGTGATGCACAAGCTTAATTAAAACATTCTTTTTTGTTTGGTTGGGGTTTTTTTGGGTTTTTTTTGGGTTTTTTTGATTTTTGTTTTGGTTTTTTTTGATTTTTGGGGTATTTTGTTGATTTTGTTGTTGTTACTATTTGTGGGTTATTTTTGTGGATTTTGTTTATTTGGTTTTGATTGTGGTTTTGTTTTGTTTTGTTTTGTTTTGTTTTGTTTTGTTTTTCCTGAATGATAGAGCATTCTGGATAAAGGAAAGTTGAGGGGTTTGGCTTCCTTTTCCTCTCATAACTGATAATTCATCTGTATGGTGATTCGTAGAGACAAGTTTATAGCTTTCTCAGTCAGGTCCACTGAACACTTTGGAGTCCTGTAGCTGTGGCAGAGCAGTTTACTTCCCTTGTCTTGAGCTAAAATGTGTGTTTAGCAACAGACAGCTCTCTTTGCCACCCTGGAAGAAAAACGACACTTAGCTCACCTATTGTCTGTTCTCCATTTTTCTAACTGCCAAAGAAAAGAAAAAAAATGGCTGGGTCTAGGAAAATTTAGTGGAAAGTGCTTTGTGTACTGAGTCACAGACACTGATGAAAGTATTTTTGCTGTTTGGAGGCTACACTCTCAGGCAGTAACAATATAGGTCCACCTGAATTAAATGTGTTTTTACCAGAAGAGGAAACCTTAGAAAGGAAGAGTTTGACATAATTTAAACTGTTTGATATAATTTAAACTGTTTTCCTCCTACAACTAGCATTTCTTTTCAGGAATGATACAAGTTTTGAGGGTAGTTATCCAAGGTGAAAACATACAGACTAGTCAGTTGTTCGAGAAAAACATTGTGATGGCAGCTGAAATGCATATAATACCCCCCAAACACACTTAACACACCCTTATATTTTAAAACTATCAAATTATTTTAAAACTATCAAAATATTATGGGACCTTTTGTGTTTTGAGAAACTCAATTTTATACACTTTGATTAAGGAGATACCTTTAAAACATGGTTATCAATTATACTTTGCAACAGTTTTCTAATGTTGGAAAAAAATATTATTACATTATATCCACACTTGACAAAAAAAGGCTGGCTACATTTCTGAGGAGAGCTGTGCTGAGAAGTCTGCCCTGTGACGCAATGGTAACTGCAACAACAATTGAATTCTTCCCCAGGCCAGCAAATGAAATAAGTAAGCCTTTAAATGTAATACCTAATGAATACATTTCAGGAGATGAAAACCACTATGCAGGCTAGCATGACTGCTAATCCTTTCCAAGCCTAGGGAAGCACTGAGCATAAATCTTCCATAAGATGCTTTGGCATACATTTGCAAGACAGCTGAAAGATCATGTGTAATATCAGCTTCACCTAACCTCATTGCCTTCTTTCTTTAATGCAATACAAAATAAAAATTATAAGTTAACATTTAGAGTATAATCACTTCTTAAAATTCAAATTAGAAATGGTAAAAACATTGATTTCAGAATTTGTTTCACAAATTAAAATAATATTCTTCCTATGTTTATAACTCAATGCAGATCTTTTTAGACCTTTATGCAGCAAATTGATTGTTATGTGGAATTTTAAGGCAAATTCAATGCCTAAATGGTTTTGCAGGGCTGAATACTAATAATTTATTGTTTTAATTAAATTTGTAATCTCATTATTCCAAACACACTTGAATTTGAGTGCTATGCATGTATAGCACACTTGATAAATTTTTCACATCCCTGTCTTTTTTTAGCAGATCTCCTTCATAAACTGTGTATGTTGCATTAGATATCTAATCTGATAAGAGTTTAATTACTTGAATAAGGACAATTTTGTCCTTGCTTACAACTGTGTAACTCCAAAGTGGCTTTGTGTATTTTTATAGTCTTTAAATGCTAATTTCAAAATCTTTTTCCTCGGCACAATCGTTGACTTAGGAAATACAGTAGCACGTGTAGTCTATGTGTAAAAACTCCTAGTTTTAGAGCTTTTGCTCTATTAAAAATGTTAAAGAGAGCTGAGCAAGACTTTCAAACATCAGTTTTGGATCCAATTTGATGAATTTTGGTGAAATATATAGGCCCAGAAATCTAGCATATTAATTGGAAATTAATTGAAATCTAGCATATTAAGTGTAATGTTAGGCAAAATACATAAATGAGTCTCCTAAGCTCTCCTAGCTTCCATCAGAAATACATGACAGGAGCATGCCAAGGTTTTATAACAGGGTGTATTCAGGTAAGTGCTCATCCAGTTCTGGCTGCTCTGAGTCTTGCCCTGGGTAGCATTTTCTTTTGATAGAATAAATTAAACTTTAAATAATGCAGACCTATGCGTAAATCCAATGTTTGAAATGTCTTTGTCCCTATGCCTTGCTCAAGAGAGCTGGGTCAGCCTCAATCTTGAATTAAAAGGTAACTACAGGTAGGATAGATAAAAGCACATGCTACTTTACACGGAACTAAAAACTAAATGCTTTTTCTTTAAACTTCTTTCTAGCCAATATTTTTATGCTTTAACACAATAGAGTTGCAAGGAGAAAGACCATATATCCACACTAAATAAGAGAAGACAAATGCATAGCATTCTTCCACACTGAGCAGCAAAGTGCCAACTGACATAACATTCTGTTTGCACAGCTGTGTTACAGTTAGCAAATAAGAAACATATGCATTTTCATGAAGCCCCTGGCTGAAACTTCATCCAGAAGGGCAAGCTTTAAAGTAAATAGACAAAGACTAATAAAACAGACAAAAAAAACCAAAAAAACAAACTTTTATTTGGCACAAATTCAAATTCATGCAAAAGCCAAGAACATGAAACTGAGAGCCAATTTCATGTTAATAAGCAAATGCTATTGAAGTATGATGTTTTATAAAAGATTTTCAGAGAGGTACTTCCATATATCTCAATGGATTTGGAAGATAGGTATTATTTATCCCCATTTCACAGACAATGCAAATGGATGTCATGAAACTGCTTGTCCCAAGAGATGTTCATTTAAAATAGTGTTGTTAATCCTTTCTCTTCAAGGCTGCCATATACTACCCCTCTGCATGCTCTAGCTTGCAAAGTTCTGGTCAGAACAGAGACATTTTTTTTCCTGGGCATTTTTGAAAATTTAGTAAGTTTCTGTACTGAAGTCTCTGCTTTTTTATTAAAGGCAATCCATGTCAGGAGACTATCACCATGCCAGCTACTCCAGGCAGCTGTAAACCATCCATGTGCTGTATAAGAATTATGATCCTGATACATATTCAGTGTATTTCACTGAGTACTCTGGAAATCAGATGCACTTCAGCAGTAAATTAGGAGGCAAGAGCAATCTGGGAACAAATTTATCTGAGGCAGTAACCTGCCTTAAGTCTTCCCAGGAGCACTGGAGCTTGAAGGAGATGGTGAGATAATCACTAGTAAATTCAGCATGTCCTATCCCTCCTTTGACCAGGTCCACTTTTGAGAAACAATGCAACTTGACCTCTGTTTTATTCAAGATAAGTATATTTGAAAGTTTGGTTATTTCATGAAGGAACAGTTGAAAAGTTTTTGGCAGTTGCATCACTTAAACTCATTCTTCCTTCCCTTTCCCCATCAATTTTAGTACAAAAGAGGAAGTATTTTCTAATGTGCTCTTTCATCTTCTCCCCTGGCCTGAACATTGGTCTCCTGTTGAGACATAACTGCCACATTCCTCTTTTGCAATGCTAACAGAAGAACAGTTACTCAACTAGAAGCCCTCCGGAAAAATACTGAAGGTGTTATGAAGTAAGGTCTCACACTCTGAAGCCACAGAATGGATTGCACAAGAAAAAACTGAAAAATAATTAATTTCTTCTCATGCAGCTCTTTATTCATAGCAGTCTAGCCTACTGTTGCACTAGTGACATCCTCAAGGGTTCTTAGAAATACAGCAGATGGCAAAAAGATGCTCGCCTGCTCTGGACAATCAGTTAGAAACATAATGTGTAAGGACTCCTTTTCAAACAGAGATATATAATTTACAGTAATTTGTCAATCCTTTGAGCTCCTGCTCTATGTCTTTCAGCAGCTGCAAATTGCTGCCACTCAAATGATTCTCTTCTCTTTTTATAATAAGGTTGCAACAGGCAAGGTGATCAAAGAACAGGAATACTTTTGGTCCAATGTCATAGCTTTAGAGTGGGCCTTTGATTCATAAACCTTGTTATGTTATGCAGACACATCCATCTTAATTGCTGTAGTTTTTTGCTGGGAAAGCATTTTGAAGTTCAGAATAAACTTTGCAGGGAATCAAAACTGGTCCTAGGAGCTAGTTAGTAAATTTTTTTACTCAAATATAAGAATATTTCTTGTGCTTTGATCCCAGCTGGCAACTAAGCAGCCACTACTCACTCCCTCACAAGCAGGACTGGGGAAAGAATGAGAAAAATAAAAGTAAAAAACTCATGGGTTGAGTTACAGACAGATTAAGAGGTAAAGCAAAAGCTACACAAACAAATAAAGGAAAGCAATGAATTAATCCCCCCCATTCCCAGGGTCAAGAAGGTGTCAGCTATCCCAGAGAAGAGAAGGCACCATCATGGGTAATGGTGACTTTGGAAGACAAGCACCATCACTCCAAATGGTTCCCTCTTACTCCTTTTTCCTCCAGTTTCATGTACTGAGCATGACTCCACACAGACTGGGATATACTTGTGGTCACTGTCAGCTGTCCTGGCTGTTCTTCTCCCAATTCCTTGTGCACCCCCAGCCTGTTCACTGGTGGGGTGGGGTGGGGTAAGAAGCAGAAATGGTCTTCACACTGTGCAAGTGTTGCTCAACAATAACTAGAACATCTCTATATTATCAGCACTGTTTTCAGCACAAATCCAAAACAGATCCCTACACTAGGCACTGTGAAAAAAATTAACTCTACTCCACAAGTATCTAAACCAGCTCAATATTTAAAATGCTAAGACCTCTTGTACTAAATAGCTCTGTACTACACCCAGTATAAAAAAAGATTATTCAATTAGCAGGAATGAGCTTTTATTACAATCATTGGAATTGTAGGAAATACTAGTATCAGGGTGTTTTTGTATATTCACTGTGATATTGTCTTCATCAGCATGTCCATGTTCCACTTATGCATACGGAAAAATGTTGCAAAGCTGCAAAGTTGTTTATTTAGAGAGGTGGGAACACAGGCACTTAAATGGATCTTTCCTTTCTTTGAAGAGTGGGAGATTTCTTAGAATCATAAACAACAGAATAACCTGAGTTGGAATGGACTTGTGAGGAGAATTGAAACTTCTGCTTTCACACAGAGGAAACTAAAATTTAAACTATTGTCTAAAGATGTCTTGAACACTTGGCTTGGGGCCATGACTATTTTCCTGGGAATCTTGCTCAATTGCTTTACCAATCCCTCAGTGAAGAACCTTTCCTAATCCTAAATCTGAAGTTCCCATGCTAAAGTTCTAAGCCATTGCCATGGGTTCTTTCACTGGACACCAAAGAAGAGATCAGCATCTCCCTTCCATTCATGCAGAAGGTTGCATTGGTTTGGCACAGCCTGGTTTGTGGTAGCAGGGGGGCTACAAGATGGCTCCTGTGGGAAACCCACAGAAGCTTCCCACCATGTCCAGCAGTGCCAATCCCTGATGGCTCTGGAGATGGACATGCTGCTGGCCAAGGCTAGGCCAATGAGAGAGGCTGGTAACACCTCTGTGATGACATATTTAAGAAGTAAATCAACACAAAGTCACAGGGTTTTTTGCTTTTAGCCAGCGAAGAGGAGGAGGTGAGAACAAGGTGAAAACAACCTGGAGACACCAAGGCCAGTGGAGAAGGAGAGGGAGGAGGTGCTCCAGGCACCGGAGCTGAGATTCCTCTGCAGGCTGTGGTGAAGACCATGCTGAAGCAGCTGTGCCCCTGCAGCCCATGGGTGCACGGGGAATGCAGAGATCCACCCACAGCCCATGGGGGAGGTGTCCATTCCAGAGCAGGTGGATACTTGGAGGAGATGTAATCCAGTGGAAGACCTGGAGGAAAGAAGGGGCCCCTGCCTCCAGGCTGGAGCAGCCTGTCCTTGGAGGACTGCACCCCATGGAAAGAGTGACCCATGCCACAGCAGTTTTGGGAGGAGTGTCTGCCCGTGGGGGCAGTTCATGCTGCAGCAGGTGTGGTATGGCTGCTGCTCGTGAGAGTGGACCCACACTGGAGACGTTCATGGAGAGCTGTCTCCTATGGGAGGAACCCCATGGCCTTACAGGGGAAGGATTCCTCTCCCTGAGCAGCGGAAGAAAATCTTGGTGATGAACTGACCAAAAAGCCCCATGCCCTGTCTCCCTGCACTGTTGGTGGGAAGGAGGGAAGGGGTGGGGGGGAAAAGGTGTTTTAAGGGCTTATTTTACTTCTCATTATCCTCTTCTGACTCGATTAGTAATAAATTCATTTTGCATCAACAAGATGAGCCTGGTTTTGCCCTGGAAGTGTTTTCTCCCGGTCCTTAGCTCACTCATGAAGCATTTGTTAATTTTTTTCCCTCTCCACTGCTCAGCTGTAGCCAGAGAGGGTGAGCAAGTGACTCATGGGTGCCTTGCATTGGGCCAGTGTCAAGCCATGACAAAGGTATAAATAGAAATGAGGTCATCCCTCAGAATCCTCTAAGCAGAAGAAACCGAATATCCTCAGCTGTTTTTCATAAGCTATGCCCTGTAGTCCTTTCACCACCTTTGTTGCCCTCCTTTGGACACATTCTGATATTTTTATCTCCTTACATTGTGGAGAGGAAAAATCTACACAATGCTTGAGGTGAGGCCTCACCAACAGTGGATGTATTGGGACAGTGGGTTTTGACTAGACAGCTATATTGTGCTTAATGCACCTCAGTGTACAGCTGACCTTTTTCTGGAAATACTGTTTTTATCTCTTGTCCTCATTCACCTCAGAATTGCTGCTTCTCTTTGGGGCATAAACCAAAAATATGACAAGATACTACAGCAGAACCAATGATTGTACTCCATTTCTATTTCTGCAGGCATTGTCCTTCACATATGTTAAGAAATTAGTCTGAAAATATCTTACAGTTTATTTACAAATCAGATCTACAGTGCTTCAGGCCAAGTTTTTTGTAACATCCAGTGACAAAGTGTAAAACCACCAGGAACCTGTTTCAGTGATTCTCTGATCAGTGCCATCCTTTATAATAAATCCAACCTTTGCAAGAGCCCAGAGATTGCAGTAAATGTATAAGGAATGTGTTGCTACCAAGGGACCATTTGTAACCTTAGAGGCAGCAAAATGCTGAATTTTAAGAAGTTATGTCCTGCTTTCATCCTAGTCCATGTGACTTAGCTGAACACATTAAATTTAGCTAGCTCCAAGACTATCAGGTAAGCCAAAGAAACTTCCTGCTGTTTTTCCTCTCTCTTCCACAAAGAATTAGGAGAAGGTATTTTTGAAGCTAGTAATCTGACTTTGTTTTCGGGGATTCCTAATACAATTTTCCTGGTTGTTTATGAAGGTCGTTTCTGCTTTACCTCCACATATTATCAGCATCTCCCACCTCCAAACTGTTGATTTCAGACTGCAAGGCAGGAAAATGGATGTTTCTAAGCATCCATTACTGGTGAGAGGGAGATGAGGTTTGAGAAGGTCGAACACAATATTTTTTCTCTGACATTACTAATAGCAGGAGTGACTGAGACCTATTTGAGGCAGTGGAAATTTTCTCAGATACTGTATAAGTTAGAACAATGTAAGGAAAACCATAATTTTATGTCTAGTGGTCTAGAAAAAGATAGTTAAAGTCTCCAGGCAGTGATAAAAATCTCTGAGATATGACTTGTATGAAAAAATTATCCTCACATTATGATGACAAATTTCTATCTGACCAATTTGATGATCAGCCTTTACACTGTTTGGGCTGTATTGAGCTATTTAGTGACAAAAAGGGGGAATTCACAAGAACCTTTCAGTAACATAGGGTCATATTCTGTATACACAGGGCTCACTTTCTTCTATGGTTTCAGGAATATAATAAATTCTGTGGTACTGTGTGAGCTGATGTGTAAATTGCTGCCATTACAACAGTTTTTTAGGTAATTTTTTGTTTATGAAACCCAATATAATAATTATTATACTACACCTACTAATTAGTTTGAATTTATCATTTATCATATAATTTTATTTGTTGAGAATTTATTATGGTTTATATATATGCTTCTATATTTAGTTTAGTTATTGAAATACTGAAATCTGCATGTAAGCATGTTTGGGCCATTTGGGTTTAGTAGGAAAAGTCACCCTATACTGACAAAACGTAATCTATTCTTATAGATCTTCCTTTAAGTGCTCCAAAACAGTAGTATTATTGTCTTTTGAATATAGAATATATATTCAAAAGATATAAATATTTTAAAAGAATATATAAAAGACAATATTATTGTCTCTTGAATAGAAGTCCAAAACTTCTGACTCTCTGGGTGCTTACCACCTGAAACCCCATTACTATTCCCTAGGGATCAGTATTCTCCAAATATTTCTGAAGCCTTTCCAAAGCCTTCAAAGTGTCTCTGTGGTTCTGTCCAATAAACATGACATGGTCCTATTGGTTTTCTTCATTCACATCCTAAAATTAGCCTGACTAGCTTAGTGGAGGTTAATTTTACTGAGATGAGCTGATCTTCTTCCTGTTTTTCTTTAAGAGTTAATTTATTCATTAGAAATCCAAGGCATCAGCTGAAGAAAGTAGGAGTTCTGGAAAAGCAATGTTGGATTATGGCTTGGATACCTTATTAAAATGTAGTTAAATTATTTACTGGAAATAAAATATTTGAATATTATTGTTTCAAATTTGAAATAGCCCTAGTGATCTTGAAGATTAAAATAATATGTTTATTTACTACATGCAGAATAAAACTTATTTCTACACATGATGCCATGAAAAAAATCCTGCCAAAATTAAACAATCAGAGAAGGTGAGCCGTGACTTTATATAGTAACCAGTGATTGAGGAAAGAAGAGAAAACAGCAGGACTCTGCATGAAGCAAATTAATTCATGCTAGAATTACATGCTTGTGGAGAAATTAAATTGTCCACTTCCTAACCAACACAGCTCCCTGCCATTTATATTTAATCTTATTTAATCTTATTTAATCCCTGCCAATTTGTATTTAATCTTCTATTTTTTAGTATAATCTGTTCTATATGGAAGTCCAAATTTAAACTTCTACATGTTCTAAATTTTTTTTTTCAATTATTCTACAAGAGCATTTTTCTTTGTATTACTTTGAGGAAAGCACCATGCAACTATCATAATTTCTTTTTCTTGCTGTTGAGAATATAATTTACTCCTGTCCCCTGCTTTATTATTTTTCTATTTACTTTCCATAGAAGTGATGCTTGAGACTATGCAACTAGTGCATCTGTGAAACACAATAATACTTCATTACTTTTGTGGGATAAGTATGAGAATACTGTATACTACTTGAAGAGTAAATCAAAACCACCAGCTTTTAAACAATATATAAAACTAAAATTCAGTCAAGGACAAATCTTCAAGACTAAAGACACGAACAGATAGTGAGCTAATTTAAACATCAATTCTAATATTCTTTGTTTTTTATTAAGTTTGGAACTGAAAAATGTGTTCCAGATCTTAAACTAGCATTTCCACATATGATTAATACATCAAGATTGTGCCTGGAGCAACGGACTGTTATTTTCCCGCATCCAGCTGAGTCTTTCAATACAGCAGCATGAATTCCATCCATTCTTGTGAAATTGTAGCCACAAATGCAGACAAAATATAAGTACCCATTATGTGCTCTAAAGGAAGTATGGAATAAACCAAAACTCTTTGGAAATGGCATCATTGTTATATTACAAGCTAAAATACAAGTTTTCTACTGTATAAATTTCTTTAAGTTTTCTTTGTTACAAGGTGTTCTTACACATATTATACATGCAGTCAATGTCATAGCATAAATTGTTATGATAATTATTTGTAATTCATAATCTATAACCTCTAGAGGTTATAGATCTAAAGCAAGGTAATATTTCAGCTGACTGACAGATAGAAAGCCAATGAGTGATTTTGTCAGAACCTCATTTCCAGAATCAGGTCATGCTTAAGAAGTATGTTCTTGGTGTGTTTTGCTGAGTTGGAGCCAAAGTTCTGTCCATGAGCTTTTAATTTCAATGCTGTTCCAAGTGTAGGAATACAACACAGCAGAATTGGCAGATATTGTGAGGTTTCCATTATTTCAAATGGATATAATTTTTAATTGATTCCTTCTGAGAAGCAATCATCAGATTTATAGCTCTGAATATGAACGCTAACACAATCTGGCCTTGAGCCAGGACATTAAGCTTTGGTTTATAACCTTATTCACATCTAACTCTGAACACCCCAGTTCCTTGTTGATAATTACAGTATGGAAAGTGAATTATCTTGTAGCCTGGAAAGGTGGTTCATCAATACAAGGATGATATATGTTGTGAGGTATCACTGGAACGTCTAATGTGGAAAAAAGTCTTTAATACTTCTACGCCGTATCTATCTTCACCACCACATTTCTTCTGGCATTTTGTATTTCGGTTTTAAGACTCAATATTGTCATTCTGACATGTATCTGAAAAGATGTGAATCTACCAGTGGAATTTTGATTCTAATGTCTGGTTGTAGCTGAAGCTTCTAGAGGTCTATCCAAATTAGCATTAATTCATATAACTTACTAAAGGCCTTCATAGTGTTTAGAGTTTGTTTTCAGCTTAATCACCTCAAGCCTTCTTTCTGGGTAAGCTATTTAAAAATTTCCCTTAGCTGGGAGAACTGCCTTTATTATTTTTTACCTCCTCTCTGTGGAAGAGAAATCAAAAATTGGCATTCTAGACCTTGTTTTCTACTTAATTCTTCTTTTGACAAGCTAACATGTGGACAGCTCCAAATTGCTGCATTCCCATTACTCACGGCATGTTGGGGGTAACTTCAGCTAGTGACTTCTTCCATTCTGACAAATAAAAATCAAAAAAATCCAGATGATAAAGTTAGTATTTAATACAGTCACAATAAATTGACAGTGATTTTGGAAGACTTCTAGTCTCAGTTCTGTTTAATTCACTCACTCTTGCACAAAACTTGCACTTAGTATTTTCTATCTCATGAACAAAATTCTTCACTATGTCTCTAAAACACAGATCCTGCCCACTCTATAAGGATCGTAAGCCTGTTGTGGTGCTATCTCTTACTAGCTCAAATGGCAGAAGCCTTAATGCCTTTTAAATATGCTTGTGATGTCCCCTCCATCAAAACATGCTTTGGGCTCTATTAAGTATACTTCTCTAGTTTATCAGCTCAAACTCTTTCCTCTGGAACTCATTACCTGCGTATAAACTAATTAAATTGACAAACCTTTTATGCCAGTGACATTTATAGTGCTAAATCACTGTAGCAGAGAACTTCAAGACCTGTACCTGAAATGCTGCCACTCTCTGATAAAGTAGTAGTTGTTGGTTTAGTTTGTTTTGTTTGGCACTGCTTTTCTGCCTGCTCTGTTGTACATACATGCATGCCTAAGTAGAGAAACACAGTGGATGAACATTCATTTTCTGGTGCATATTGGACAAGTCAGGAATTTTTTGAGCATTGACTAGCAATGCTTACTCATTTAATTTAATGTCTGATGATTTGTTCATGCCATTTATTTCAATCTTCACACCCTATCAAAATTCTTTGTAGAACAGAAATACATTTTAGAAAATCAGAAGGGGCCCTAAATTTTCACAAAGAGGCAAGCTTCCAAAATGACAAGGACATATTACGAAGTTCTTGTTATATTTTCTTGTCATTTTGGAAGCTTAGATCAACAGTGTGAGTGTCAAGTTATGCATGGTTTCCTATACTAAACATAAATAATAAATAAAAACATAAACATAAATATATAAATAAATGGTTATTCACCATTTCACTAATGACATGCACTCTTCATCTCAGTGATCCAAAAATTCAGTTGAACGTTGTAATGCCATCAGTCTCTGCACTTAGACATCGGCATTCTGACATTCAACAAAAACTGCTCAAAAGTACTTCAAATTATCCTGTGACAACAGTCTATGCCACTAGCTGGTTTTAAAAATATCCTACAAAAATAAATGTGTCACCTGCAGGCACTGGGAGTGCATCAGATGCAGTGGATAAAGCCTTAGGAAAAGTGGGGGAGGGAATATCATTCTTGTGTTAATTGCAAGCTTTCTGGCTGATTAAGAAATGCTATTATCTTAGGCAATTGCTCTTAGTCATGGGTTAAAGTGCAGCTCTGTATATAATGTAAGACATGTCTACAAAGGAAGTCTCTGCTGATGAGGTATTTTAGTACAAGGACCACAAAATTTGAAAGTGAATTTTTGATGCCATCTTCCATGTCTTAATAAAATAATTTCAGAATTCTGTCTCCAAATCTTCTGTAGATGTCTGCAGTATTGCCAGGGTAGAATCAAGCAAAACTGTAAAATAAATAAAGATTATCTTTGATTGTCTATAAAAATAGAGTTGTTTCTCCAAAATCTTCCTTACTGTAGTTTACATTTGATTTTGAGAAAATACATCACTTTATTTTCAGAAAAACACGCCATCTATTAAAAAAAATTAAAATACTATGGAAATACCTTTATGTATTCTAAAACTATTGCAATCTTTTTTATTATTTGCTTTTCATTCCACTGAAAATGCCTTTACTTTTCAAAATATTTCAAGAGACATTTCAATTACAGGTATGTCCCTGAAGTGGATGAATTTCTGTAAAGAAGAAGCAATTCATAAATAATGCACATTACTTTCAGTCATAGAAAAGGGAAAAAAATAGGCAGTGCTATTGTTATTCAATGCAGGTCTGCCTTGAGTGGTATACTTCTGTTGCTGTAAAGTAGATCTCCAAATCTGTACCAAGTAAATGCTTTTTTTATTATGTTTGTACATGCTCATTCTTGAGCTAGGATGAATCACCAAAGCTGTTTCATCTCTTAGTCATCCCAAGGATTGTTTTCTTTGTTAAACAGCAGAAAATATGAAACTCTTGGGATGTCAGAAGAAAAAAATGCATTCCACTTAAAAGTAATAGAGCTAATTTTATAATGACTTGAGTTCATGTGCTTGGTCTGATTTATGCTGAAGAATCTTAAATATATAACACCATCATCACCACCCTACCCACTTCCCAGTTTTTATCAATATAAACTTTGTGGTTTACTCAGCAATTCCAGTAAAATTCTAACAGGAAGTAGTCAAAAAATTTGGTGATTAAAACAGCCGGAAGGGTCCCAAAATCTCCTAAAGTCTTAAAAGTTAATGAACATATTGTAAGAGAAGATTTATTTGTTTTACTGCTCCTAAGTAAGTCTTGAAAACATACAGCAAGAACAGCTGATGGATGTTTGGATGTTTAATTTCTGAGATGCAATTTTTATTACCACATTACTCAACTCATCCCCTTATCTCAATTCCAATTCATCCCTGCTGTTCTTTGTGTGCCATCTAATGTTATTATGAGATATTTCATGTCATAAGTTACCCTCATGGCAAAAGGCAGTCTTGTTCATAATCTGAAAGTAAAAGAATAATTTCTATGTTAATTTATTGACTTAGCAAATTTTTTTTTAAGACATAGAAAAGTGTGAGCTTGCTAGAGAAAATTGAATCCACTACACTATCAAGAAAGTTATATAGCAATGTTTGTAGTTTAGTTAAAAAATAGAAAGCATTGGGAGACTAGATTTTTGGCACAGCAAACCCTGAAAGAAATTTCAGTCATGACCTATATGAAAACAAAACTTCATATTTATCAGCTGTTATACTTCTAGAGAAAGAGAAGCTTTTCTTTTCTTCTTTTTTTTTTTTTTTTTTTTTTTTTTTTTTTTTTTTTTTTTGGGGGTTTTTAATTTTAATAACAAAAATTTTTTCC